>QZGG01000293.1:0-173487 GCA_006409495.1 Sedum album
CATAACATACCAAAAATCTTCAAAAAAAATGGATCTTTTAAAAGTTAAATCCCATTTCAAACAAAGAACACATGATATACATCACAGCTTAAACCCTGGAAAAACCCTAGTCGATTAATAACCAAAAACCCGCCGTATCAAATTACCTTCGTTCCAAAATCGGGCGAAGTGTGAACCTGATTCTGGTGGATCGAAGCCGCAAATGAGGTGCGGAACCTGGAGATATTTGATTTAGGAATTCGCGAGAAAACCCTAGAAACGAGTGACATGTCTATAGTAAAAAAGAAGGAATCGAAGGAGTCTGCTAAGAAATACGCAGATGACAAGAGACTGAAATGGAGCGATGTAATTGATTGACACAAATCGATGCTTCGATTCGATCTCTTGGAGAAGAAGATAGCTACGGAGGCGACCGACCCAACTCGTTCACTAGTTTTACAACCGACATTCGGTGTATACATACATACGCCTTATTGACCATTTTGCCACTACTCTTCTTGTTGCGCTTCGTAAAACGGTTGGACATTTTCGTCAACTGACGAATATCGGAATTAAAGACATACATAAATTATTAAATTTATTGAAATTGAAATCTCACTGACTGAATATTCTTTTATAGTAAAATTAGAAAATATATATTGAAATTAAATACAAAAAAGAAGAGAACGATTCTCGCGAGACGAGAAAATGGCGAACGTGACTCATTCTCTCTCCGCCATGAACTCGCCGTTCGGTGCACCGTCGTCTCTCCACCAATCCAGTGTCGTCAAGGATCGGAAAATGGCCGCTGCAGAAAGCCTTGTACTCGATCTCAGCAGCCCCGATCTTCGCGAAAACGCTCTCCTTGAGCTTTCCAAGGTAACCTACTTAAAGAATCCGAGCATTTTTTCACCGTGCGATTTTGATATTGAAGTATCTGATGGTTTTGGATGTTCGAGTTTCTGTGATGTGTTTGTTTTAAAGGTTTTGAAGGTTTTGAACTTGATTTATTTGCTATTGATTTGTTTTTAAGAACAAGGAGTTGTTTCAAGATTTGGCTCCATTTGTGTGGAATTCTTTTGGAACTATTGCTGCGCTGATTCAGGTATTGCTACTCTTGTGCAATTTGCTAATACTACTTTGTTTTCACTTGAAGTTTATTACTCCTTTTGTTGATTAGTTATTATCTTTGTATGTGCAGGAAATTGTATCAATTTATCCAGTGTTATCACCACCGAACCTAAGTCCGGCCCAGTCGAATCGTGTCTGCAATGCTCTGGCACTTTTGCAGGTCAGAGATGACCATTTCTTGTAATCTGAGTCTTCTGACTGCAGAGGATTTCTTGTTTACATCAGAAGATCAAATATTGCTGTTATATGGAGTTTTACTTATTAGTGTGTGTAACTGGCTTGTCTGATTTTTTTGTTTATCAAGATGCTATTTTATGTTAGGGGTTATGAATTGTTTTGTTTCATCCAACTGCAGTGTGTGGCATCTCATCCTGAAACCAGGAGGCTATTTCTAAATGGTAAATATTGATATTGTTATTTTTAACGGAAACTTGTTTATTTGAATTGCTTTTGAGATGAGACGAGTATCAATGCTGAAATATCACAGATGTTCCTATAGTAGTTATGGATACATTGAATCCACAACTTTGTGACGAATTGCAAACAGTCTTCTTGCCGTTGGTGGAGTGCTGCTAGGTTGTAAAACTAACATCAATTTGCTCAAATCATGTGGATCAATTGGTTTGTCATGTTCAGACATGGAAAAGTAAAATATGTGGACTAGACGACTAATATAATTAACCTCACTCATAATCTGCAAATAAAATCTCAAAGCAGTATACTTGGGAACCTAGATCCTTGAAGTTAGGCCCTGATTATAGCTGTTAGTGTTTTGCACCTGAAAATACTAATGAAATATGTGTTGTCACAAACAGCTTCTTGTAAGTAGTTTCTTTTCCAATAAATGCAGTATCTTTCTGACTGAATCCTTGTTATTGTAGCCCATATACCACTGTACCTGTACCCGTTTCTCAATACCACGAGTAAGTCGAGGCCTTTCGAATACTTGAGGCTTACGAGTTTAGGAGTTATTGGAGCCTTGGTCAAGGTATACTTGATTTTTATTTATGAATGTATGACAGATGTTTTGGTTATGTTATACTTGTTGTGCTAGAGGAAAAGCCATGTCTTTGTGTTGTACCTCACCTAAAGGAATGATGTGATTAATCTGTTCTTTGAAGTTTTAACCATTTATGTTTTAAAAATTTATGTCAGCATACGACATATACCAAAATATGGATGATTTTAGTCAATTTGTACGTATACTGTGTTATTTCAGAATCTTCTTCCCATTATGGGTTTACTAAAATATTGGTATTAGAAGATCTCCTTGCTTAGTTGTTTGTCAGAGCATTGTATATTAGAAATGCGTCGAGCCGGTGGGACATGTTGATAAATAGACATCAATATACTAAGAATTAGTTTCATAACTTCAGGTTGATGATACAGAAGTCATAAGCTTCCTCCTCTCAACAGAAATTATACCGCTTTGTCTGCGCACCATGGAGATGGGGAGTGAACTGTCAAAGACGGTATGCCCTTTCAGTATCATTTCTTTTATGTTTACGTTGATTCACTTATACCACTGCTAAATGAATAGTGTACGCAAATAACATTGCCATGTTAATATCGATATTAATGTAGCCAGATTTGACTTGAAATTCTTTATCCATTCGTCTCTCAGTGTCAGCTGGTTTTCTGAGAAAATAATAGGCCTTGTTTTGCATTCTGTTTGATTGTATAATTGTTAATATAATTTTCATAAATGTTGTGCACACCAATAACTTACCATCAATTTATGAACCTTGTTTTTGTTTTGGCAGGTTGCAACTTCATTGTCCAGAAGATTCTCTTAGATGATGTAGGGCTGGATTACATGTGCACCACTGCAGAGCGATTCTTTGCTGTTGGCAGAGTATTAAATAATATGGTTGCTGCGCTTGCTGAACAGCCATCATCCCGTCTCTTGAAGCATATAATTCGCTGTTATCTTCGCTTGTCAGATAATCCAAGGTTGGAGTCATACAATGCTTTTTGCTATCAAGACATGATCAAATTGCTGGTTCACTTAGTATAAAATTTGAAATTATAAGCAGATTTGTATTATGATTTGCACAGGGCTTGTGAAGCATTAAGAAGCTGTCTCCCAGATTTGTTGAGGGATGCTACCTTCAGCGGTATCCTTCGTGTATGTCCTTTCTAACAACCTTAGTACCTTACATGTTCTTGCTGATTTAAATCCTTCTTTATTTGCATCAAGAGGACTGCTACTGCTATTGATGTGATAATCTTACAATGTTTGTAATGTTCATGCATTTAGTTTGTGAGTGTTTGTATTCCAGGAAGATGCGACAACAAGAAGATGGCTCCAGCAATTGCTGCTCAATGTAGGCGGAGGAAACCGGGTTGCTGCACTTCAGGCTGGGGGTGTTTTTGACCATCTGTTGGTTAATTAAACTAAGAGCTCGTCTTTTCAGTCAACCTTTTACCACTCGTGCTCCAATGCCTTTCCCAAAAGGTTATGTAATGTAGGTTTTTTCAAGATATGTAATTTAGAAAGATGGTCAATCTCCCACTCACCACGGAGTAATCTATATACTGTGATATGGAAGTAGGCAAAGTTATATCCCACTAGTTGAGGTCTTGGTCGTGTAGTACATTGATTTTGGAATGGGAAAGCGATCCCTTTTGTAAGGCTTTGTCGCCTCTCACAAAGTTGGATGCTTTTATTTGGACATTTGTAATGTTATATGCATACAGTAATTTATCCTACTGGTAAAAGTACTTATCATCCTTCACGAGTGAGTTTCAACATTTACAAGTGAACGAGTGAACCTATAAAGATGGAATCCACATGATGCTATTCAAAATCAACGATACAATTACTGTGTATAAATACTAAACTAAGTTACAAACACTTTACACCAGTGTATTTTACTAGTAGGTGGGGAATGAGGGATCTACTTCACGGGCCCATGACTCGATTCCACCTATAATATCCCGTGTTGCTACGAAACCCAGTTTGTGAAGCAACTGAACTGCTCGCTGTGAATCATTGCCTCTTCGACATATCACGTAAAGATGATTACTTGAATCTGAACCATTAAGCTCTTTTTTCTTTAAGGCTGAAGAGATCTCTCCTACCCTCTGCTCCATTTTGGGGAGTGGGATGTTCAAAGCATTAGGCAGCGAAACTATCTTAAAATGGTGTTCTGGTCTCACATCTACTAAGACATGCGCCTCCCCATGGTTGATCTTTTCTTTATACTCTTTAGCTGTGATCCTCAAGTCAGACGTAAGCAAATTCAGCTTCACAGGCGGCTGTGAAATTGAGGTGGGTCCTTGTTAGCTTTTCCAATACAGTAACATAAGCTAATAGAGAGTAACCGGAACTGCTACTATTGGACGTACCACATAGAGCTGAGTCGTAGTGAACTTCTCATAGTCAAAATCTTTAAAATGTTGAGGTGTGAAAGCTGCATTATCTCCACAAACCTCACATTGTGCTGACCTTCCCCTAATTTTGACCTGTGTCACAATAAGAAGTTATTAATAAATGTTATCACCAGACAGCAAAGCATTTTAATGATAAGTACTTGTTAATTTACATGAGATGATCACCACCAAAAGCTATGAACTGTTTTACTGTAATCATATCCATAACACAATTACAAATTTATTTTCTTCTGACAATACCAAAAATAAACAAAGAAACAAGATCACTAACAATGCGAATCCTCACTGACAGTGAATCAAGCAACAGCATTCTCCCTGAAAGTGGTTCCCCAACGGAACTGGCAATCTTTATTGCTTCCAGAGCTTGAAGGCAACCAATTATACCAGGAACTGAAATGTAAAATATAAAAAAAGCCAGGGATGAACAAATAGGACAGTAATGAAATTGATAAAATGCATGTCATGAAATACATACAAGTTGCCAACTTCATTTGCTAAAGCGAGAGATTGCACATTCTAGGTCATACCACTTAATTTTCTAGTGTACTTACATTATCAAATTCTAACACAAGATGTTACATAAGTAATTTTCAAAGCTTCAACGGAGATCAGGGCCATCAGGCACATACCAACTGCTAGTACTCCACTGTCTGAACATCTCTGACAAGCTGTTGTAGGCGGTGGAGTTGGAAACAAGCATCGATAACAAGGGCCATTTTCATAATTGTACACTGTAAGCTGCAAGATTATGTGAAGAAATAAAATATATATCATGTTTGAATGCATATAATATTTCATATAATATATGAAATTGACATACTTGCCCCTCCATTCCTATCGCAGCACCTGAACCAAGAGGCTGAATGCACAAAATAAGATGTGCATTAAAATACAGCAGGGAACAGTAATAACATACAACTAAAATGTTAGATGATTCAGATACAAGCACACATACATCATTTGCATTGTTAAACAACACACTGGCACACATACATTAATGTACAGGAAACTACTTCATATCTAGAAAATTTTGAACAGTTCAAATCAATGTAATGTTCAGCACATATGTTGACTATAAGAAATGATATTATCTAGAACAACCACGGGCCATGTCAATGGGCTTACCTTCCCAAGCACCACGCAACAATCATTTATTAGATAGCGACTAGGAGCATTATCTGTGGCATCTATTACAATGTCGTATCTACCAGTCAAGGAAAAATATAAAATAAGAGGCACTTCACATTTTAGTATGATAGACATAAGAAATAAATATTAAATGAACAGAAAATTCAACAATGCCTTCAAAGGATACTTGCACACTATATCCAATGCATTAGCAGTGCGTAAGGCTTCTTGATATTTAAAAATCTGAACAGTCGAGTTGATCCTACAACAGTTTTTCTATTTCATCAACAATACAAGCCTTAAATTTACAGAATAACTTTAAGAAAAAATAAGGAAAACATAATCAACATACTTGCGACAGGCAGCAGCAGCTGATTCAACCTTCGGCCTACCAATATATTCCTCAGTGTGTATAACCTGAAAAAAAGGATACCTAAATACTCCATCATGGTCATTCGTTTTATGCTTATATATGGATATTCGCGTTCAGCTAGATAAAGTTTTCCTTAAAGTACAAAATTTAAGTGACCTAATGAAAGTAAAGAGCAATTGGTTCTTCACAAACCTGTCGGTGCAGATTGTTAAGTTCCACAACATCATGATCAACTATACCTATCCTTCGTCATCCGCCATTGTTTTCTTTCTCTAGACCTCTCAGAGCTATTTCGTTACGTGGTATAATTGAATGAAGCACCATATGGGCAGGGCCAATTAAAGCGTAGCTCAGTAACTAGGCCTCAGTTTCCGGCCCTGCTCGACTAACCTTTTTTTTTTTAAAAAATTGGTCAAAGAATGGACAATCCCCATTCTCAAGTCAATTAATTTATTCCCCTGTACTCTACCCTGCAGAATCCCTGTCCTGTCCCCATCAGGAATCGAACCCGGGTTGGCTCCGGTGGTGGGCCTTTTGGCTCCGGCTCTTACCAACTGAGCTAACCCCCGATGGGTTGCTCGACTAACTAGAGGTGAACTATCAAGTATATATATAGGAAATGTATTATATGAATCCTCTCAATTTGGTGGACTCGTGGATCCCCTTTTGCATCCGTTGATTTCATTTTTTGGACGCACCAGATTGTGCCAACGCATTAATGAAGCACGTGACTTGCACGTGTTTTACACGTGATGCACATGTGATGTGCACATAACAAATGCACATACGTGGCGCAATCTGATGCATCCAAAAAATGCAATCAACAGATGCAAAAAGGGATCCACGACTCCACCAAATTGGATGGATACACAGGATACAACCTCTATATATATAAAAAGAATTTTTTTTTGATTAAGTGAGTACTAAGACTCAAAGGGTACATAAAGAAGACTTAATCTCAATCAACAAAGCGAATGAAGACCTCGAACACAGAATAAAAATTGACTAAGCGTAGAGTGTACGAGGTACTTCGCCTCAGTACCAAAGAATAAGCTAACAAAGTTGACAGAAGCATGAGACTGTGAGCACCAGCTGAACGACCAAACTGAAATACCGAACTCCAAACGGTCTGTGGTAATTAAAAATATCAGCATGAAAATTTATAAAAGGCGTTGGAGAATGCCGGCGTCCCAGAGTAGCCGTAAACTGAATCGAAGACCATAGGGAAAGCAGGACACGTGGATGAGCAAGATTTGATGACGTGGCAAGAAAATGAAAGTTGGAGCATTGGCTTGGACACGCGTCCAAACGATAGGAAACCACGCAAATCAGATGAACGCGCAACACGATAGCAAAGTTGAGATGCCTGCTTCATCGTTGGACGACACTGTAGCCTGAGTTCGATCGGAATTCAACTAATCTAGTAGTAGCTTCTGAGACTCCATAATTTCCGAAAGACGCTGAATAACAGGCTCTATTTGGTTGCTGGAGCGAATTCCGGAAGTCCATTTCTCCATAAACAGAGCACAACCTTGATATATCAAAGGGCCGCCGGAAATAACTTTATAAAAGTTTGTAACATAGTGTTCGACCAGAAATCCGTAGGAAAATAACAAAAAACGGAGGCTCTCTTAGCTTGTGAAGCTAGAGAGAAAGAAACAAAAAACTGAGGCTCTCTTAGCTTGTGAAACTAGAGAGAAAGAAACGAAAAACGAATGTCTTCCGTGTTTCCAAAAATTCTAGAGAGAGAAACTCTCATATATATATAAAAAGAATTTGATATACACCACTCGATCACTGCTTCCAATTCCAATTCAAATTCACAATTGCAGAAACTCATAAAAGCCCTTAAATATGTTACAACCACAACTCTCCCAATGTTCATGTTGCTCCAAATATTACTTCAGGTACGAGTCAAAAATCAGCACTAGTTAGATTGGACTATGTGCATCTTCTTTACTCATTTAGTAGTCCTCATCGTCGGAGCTAAATCCATCAGATCTTCTGTCGGTAATGGCGGGGAATAAACGCTGCCGCATATCAAGGACAGCAGCAGGCTCCTGTTGGATCGGATCAGATGTCGTGGAAGACACTGAAGAAGTAGAAGCAGTTCTTGCTTTCACGGGCTTGGTTTGAGAATTTTTTACCTCATTGCACACTTTGTCTACCATAATGAGAAAATCTCGAACTATTTTAAATAGTTGCAGGCCTTCGTCCTTGCCTGTACTTCCATTGAAGTAGCTTCCAGTGCCTTTTACCAATGCCATTATCCTTTTTTCTTCCTCCACCAACCATGACACGTCTACTTCTGCATTCTGAACCAAGTCTTTTATCATCTGGTAGAATCCACTATCTTCAGTCATGTTCTTCACGTCTGAGTCCAGAAATGTTCGAGTTTTGTTTAGAGATTTTGTCAGCTTTGAAACAATAGATGCCAAGCCGTCAGCATCTAAGGCCGCTGCTTTCTTGACGTTTTGGAGTTCTGAGCTTAAATGTGAAACCACTTCAAGGCCTAGTTTGCGCAGGTGGTCTTCTGAGTCATCTCCAGTGTCTACAGTATCATTCTCAAATTTTATGCTTGAAGAACTGTCTGCTCCTCGTGCTGCACGAGCTGCTTTAATGCCTTCTGAGCGAATTATCTCCTGAACGACAAAGTGCAAGAGTGTAGTTTTGCCATCAGTTCCTTTCACATCTGCAAGTTTCAATAGCGTCTCAAGTTTAAAAGCCTGTGCAGCTCCACGGAATGTTCCATCATTCATGCGGTTTCCGTTTTGAGAACTGCCTCTAGAAGTTTGAAGAAAAGCCTGCTGTTTTTCAATTCATTGCAAGCAACCTGACAAAGAGTTGATTATCGCATAAATTATCACATCAAATTAACTGACAGTTGTATATGAATATATGAGATCAACAGTTTAAGGATTCAAGAATTTACCTCAAGAGTTTTGAAGGACTGCTTGGTGCTTAAAACGTCTTCCTGAATGGAAGTAGCGAAAATCAAGCACTCTATTCTTTTAAATGCAAATGGAATATCCACAGCGCTTTTAAGAAACGCTCAGCTGGCCCAAGTAATGCAATGTCACCACTGAACGTCCTAAGCTTCAATTCTTCTTCTTGTGTTGGTGCCATTTTCAAAAAGGTTTGAAAAAGCTCAGTAGGAAGCTCATAGCCTGATAGACCAAGAATTACAATATAGTATCCGCAGAACATGATCAACAAAATGGATTAAACTAAATTCGATTTGAGATCAAAATATTACCTTCCAGAAGTGCATCACACACTTCTTCAGTTGTCAAATTCAGGGCCTTCAAAAGAATTGATATGTTTTGTGCTTTCCTTGAGTCAATAAGCTTGATGTAGTGGATTGGAGGGTCTTTTGGACCAGACTCGCTCCGGTTGCCATTTTTGTTCTTATCGACAGCACCTGAGCCAAACAAAGATTCTATCTTGCTCTCATCAAACCTTGATGGAGAAGAAATAAAAAAATCAGCAACGGTAATTGTTTGTAATTCAAGAATCAAAAGAGGAACTAAGTGATCTTAAGAACTTACTGGAATGAACCAGCTTTGATTTGATGCCAAGCCATGGAACTATCATTATTATCGAGTACCTTATCCCAAAAGAATGGCTTCAGTTTGGTTTTATGAACAGCCGGTTCACACACTGGTGGATGAGCAGAACTGGTTGACGGAGGTGGCCGTGGGGCATGGCCACTTCTGGGTGGTACAGGAGGGCGAGGTCCACCAGGAGGTTTAGGTGGTGCACCTGGAGGTCCTGGAGGCTTAGGTGCTGCAGGGGCCATTGGGGGAGGTGGAGGCTTGGGGGCTGCAGCAACCATTGGGGGTGGAGGAGGTGCAGGAGGCTTAGGAGCTGCAGCCACATGTGTTACCATTGGGGGTGGTGGAGGTGCAGGAGGCTTAGGGACAGCAGCAAAAGTTACCGTCGGGGGTGGTGGAGGTCCAGGGGGCTTAGCTGGTGCTGGTGGAGGTGCAGGAGGCTTCGGAGTAAGACTTACAGGTACTGACATCAGTGGTGGTGGAGAGGGTGCATCGATTGCGATACCACTAGATGTTTCATGTGAGACTGCTGGTAGCTTGGTATACCTGTATCGGGAAGATTGATTTATTTCCTCAGACTGAGAGTGTGGATAAAGATCTCCAGCAGAGGATGGAGCAATGATGATATTGTCTGCAACTCGTCCACTGTGCTTATCTTTGCTGATCGAACTTACAACAACCAGAGGATTTTGTGTTTCGTCTTTTCTCTTCACGGCAAAGCCACAGAATTTGAGACAACAAAGAATTACCAGTGCTGTTATAAGCAATGTCAAAGGTATAGTGACTGCAACGGCTATAGCTACTGCCTTGAGCGTACCACTGCTTTTACCTGATCCCACTTTTGAACTTGTAGTAGGATCACCTGTGGAATAATTGGGACACTTGGATCTTTGCTTGGTGGAAAGGAAGATGGCGATATGGGTGGGGGAGATTCTCGACTAGGAGGAGGTACCGATGGAGGAAATACCGGACTAAAAGGAGGTGATGCGGAAGGAGGCATACTAGGAGATGCAGCAGGTTCACCAGCCAGAAACCGTCGTGGAACATCAGACACAGGGAGCACTGATTCAAGATACTTGAAATACCAATTGCCAGATTGATCCTCATATCCAGGAACAAGGACGTGAAGATTCTTTTTTATTATGCAATCCCGAAGTGACTCTTTCATGCTGGGATGCAAATACTTCGTAGCCTTTCGAATAATTTCAGAATCAAATTTCTGTATTGCACAGTTGGTTTCACCTGGTTTACATTGTTCAAGACCTTCGATGGCTTTGTTCATATTGATCAGATCCATTCCACAATGGTTCCAGAATACATCAGCCTGAAAAGATACATTTGCTTTCATTAGGCAGTTTCCTAAATGGAGAAAATCATCTTTGAAAATCCAATTCGGAAAACAGAAAAGTCTTGTCCAGCTAACAACGTGAAAAAGATTCGAAGTTCAAACAACCACTGTTATATGGTGTCAAATACTCATCTCAAGACTATCATTATCAGCAAAAACAAAGCAGCTAGACCGCACTTCAAACCTGTAAAAGCATACCATGTAGGCATAACGAGTAGATGGATGCCCTCCATCAACATTCCAAACCTGATGGATTTTATGATGTCTGACATAGCCCAACCCTGCAAAAGTACACAAAGAAACAACTACTACCACAGCTAATACGCACAGTTTCTTCCCAACCATTTTCCAATCACAAAATGAATAGTTTCTCGAACCAACATTAATGATGGCAGATCAAGCTGGGTTTTAACACAGCGAAAGAAACCAAGTCTGACCCCTTAAACTATAAAAAAGTAATACAAACATAAGAGCAGCAAGTTGTGCTTAAAATAAATGCCACTGAATAATTAACAAAAGTTAGAATGGGTGTCCAAATCTGACCATTTCTGTGCTGGATGAAGATGAATGCTAAGCATTACCAGTTTGACGAGGGAAAATGTTGACTTATGAAGGAACTAGGAAGGGCGTGTTTTGCCAGACAAGACTTTGACTTGGGTTATTCTTTATAGGTACTTAATAATTCTACCTCCAGGACTCAGCATATCACAGATTGTTAAAGCAAAGTTAAAGACTAAAAGTGCTACATTGATAATCATCACAAAATCATATAAGCTGTGAAACAGAAATGAACTGTGTAACTCTAGGGTGATTAAAAAGAACTATTACTCAGAAAGGTCTCAAGATACTAATGTGGCCGCACTATCTCACCAAACAAAAAATACTTCAACTAGACTAGCATCTACACACGTGAATGCTTTGTCTGTAGTAAAGGAAGAAAACCAAAATCTGAAGGCTGTTTCCACATCCATATCCTAAACAAGAGTACCCATATCAGATAACTCGTTGACATACCTGAGGATAAATATTCGAATAAAAAAGCTGCTTCTCCATTCAGACAAATACGAAACTATCTCCTCTTTAATTTTTCTCCATTTTCTTCAATCCTAAAATAGCTCATTCGAGTTAAATAACTTCGTCAAAAGGGCAAACCATCAAGCCAAGTACATTGTTCTCGACATGTATTGGCTTGCAATGATTTCATTAGGCATGAAATCCAACAACCTATTGTCAAACAAATATATAAATTCTCATCAACAAAATCAAAATGGCAACTTCGCATCTTTCTTAATATGCTTCAAGAGATGTAGTCAAACGGTAAACAACACTCAGTTGAAGCGAATCGTCTCCATACAAGTAAAAAACATCTCCTTCATTTACCTGATCAGTTCGGCTCGGAGCTCAAACCCTAGTTTGGCGAGAATATTCATAGCGATCCGAGTCAACATCGGTCAACGTCAGAACAACCGATTGCCGTTGGGGTGAGTCGCACGGAATGGTAGGCGGAGGAAGAGAAGATCGAGGCGGAGGGACACCAAACGGCATCGTTCGGCACCGCAGTGTGACAAGTGTCACACCATTAAAGCATCAAGTTTCCCAACTCATTATGAATTTTCTTTTCAAATATATTTTCTTCACATTTTCATTTACTGAATATTTTTCAAATTTCAAAAGCTCACTTTTCATCTTTTCTTACAAAAAATTATTAGATTTTTCGTATTCTTCGACAACTTTGGATATCAAATGAGTAATCTTAACGCCCGTGAACCTTTACTATGGCGTCTGGTCGTAAGTTCTGTCCGTGACGGCTTCACAGACTGCACAGTCCATGGCACTGATACTTACTGCACTGATAAATACTTGGCTTCAACACATTTTCCTGCATCATCAGGAAGACAAGAATTTGCACAAAATGCCGTCTTTCAGCAAGTTCGTAGCTCTATGTGCAGCACTTGTGACTCTAGTCGCAATTTCTAACGAAGCTGCTAACCCGAAAATATGCAATATAATTCCATCTCGACTCAGCCTATGCCGTCCAGCTATAAGTGGAAAGTCCCCTCTACCACCTACAAGAAAATGCTGTCATTTGATGCATAAAGCTGATTTAAAATGCTTATGTGATTACAAGGAGATGTTGCCTGCTTTGGGACTTGATCCAGAGCTCGCTATGGCCTTGCCTGAAAAATGCGCCTTACCCTTACCTGCAGGATGCAAAGCTTGAGCAGAATCTAATGCTTTCAAACTATTTCAAGCGGACTAGAAATGTATAAACATTACGTGCATATTCTCTTCAGGTTATAAATGTCTGAAATGCAGTAAGTATATGTTTGATTAACTTGGTGTACATTTCATCTCGTGTCATGTGTATCATGATATTTTAGATCTGATCGGATATTCGTGTTGTATTTGCATCTGTCGGCTATTAATATAAAAAATATTAAAGACTTGAAGTGAAAGTCCATCTGTTACCTTGAAAAGGAAAGAAAGTGAATGCTGGGATGGGACTCAGTCATCATCTCTGCCTTTGCCATCTATTTTCCCACCTGCATTTGAGCATTATTGATCAATCATTATATCAACCATAACCCATAAACGATCAAGGCTATTGAAATCACATCAGATACCGGTTAGATTGGAGTTTTCACGATGCACTTCCCAGATCACCATCGTAGACATGAAGGCCAAGAAGATCGTGAATTTCCACCTCCATCTGCTCAAGTCCACCATGTCTCACACGAGTCTCATCACATGCCGCAAGGTCCCCCTCCTGGTCATAACTTCAACCACTTTCCTCCCCCTCATTTTCCTCCTAGGGGCGAAGGAGAAGAGTTCTTGAATGATTATCCTCCTCCGTACCAGCCTGAGTATACTACAGTTCAGCATATATCTCACCAGCCTGAGAGTACTACAGTTCAGCATATATCCCACCAGCCTGAGAATACTACAGTTCAGCATATTTCCCACCAGCCTGAGAATACTACAGTTCAGCATATTTCCCACCAGCCGGAACATGGAAGTCATCATTTTAGTCCACATATGCCTTCTTTCCTCCATCACCATGATCATAAGACGGACTCAAGCCTTCAGAATCAGCCAACGTCTAGAGTCTTCTGCAAAGCTAAATCTGGCCTTTCTCTCACCATTGTTGATGCTAAAGTTGTTTTTGCTGCTGCGAATCCATCAGACCCTCTTCAAGTACAATTTCTATAACTTTCATTTTCACCTGCAAATAGAGATCTTAAACAATACCTTAGTCAAACAAGCTGATTTACCGATTCCTGATTGTTAAAACTTGACTTTTTTTCTAAATTGTGGCCAAATGCAGCATTGGTATAAAGACGAGAAGTACAGTACCCAAGTTAAGGATCAGGTCGGATTTCCGAGCTTTTCTCTGGTGAACAAAGCTACAGGGCAAGCAATTAAGCACTCTCTAGGTGCTGGCTATCCAGTAAGACATGTTTTTCTTTCCAAAATCATAAATAAGAAAAAATATGCCCAAGCAAAAAATAACATAACATACTTCGCTTTTTCTTGAAACTCTGGAAGAATAAAAAATCAGACCTTATAAAAATTTCATGATTATTCAGTTTCGTCATATCATAATTTCTATTGGGTTCGGTATGAACCCTATGATGACTGTTTCCTACAGGTTCAGCTGACAGAATATGACTCGAACAAGCTGGACGAGTCAGTCTTATGGACGCAGGGAAAGGATTTAGGGGGAGATTTCAGAGCTATCAGAATGATAAACAACATTCATCTGAACTTCACACCCCTAAACGCTGATAAGAGGCATGGTGGTATTCACGAGGGAACAGTGATTGGGCTCGGAGAATGGAAGAAGTCTGATAATGATCACCTACAGTGGAATATAACACATTACTGTGAGTTACAACTTACAAACTTCAATTTTACAGTTTTTTAAAACATTTTATTATTGATATTTCCTTACTCTACATCTCAGGAAATGTTGTGCTTGATCATATAAACATTAAAGCAGCCAAGATATTTCTGCCAATAAATTTCAATATGTGACCACAGAATAAGGTTTTTAACGATAGTACATGAGTATCTTGTCTCAACTCTCGAGTTTAATGTGTGCTATGTTGTGTAAGTTGTATGCGTGTGCTACAGTAATCTTCTACGCAACTTCTCTGTATGTTTATGAAACTATTTTACAATTCCTCATATATTATCAATCACTACGCTATAATATTCCAGTCCAAGCAAAATCACCCATTTACTGGAGAAAACAAAATAATCCTAAAATTTTCATGCTTGTAGGAGGAAACCATAGAAGTAATTCGGTAAATTGAAAAGTTTAAAATTTACTCCAACATGTTCATCATTGACATATCTGGAGAATGTGGCGTTGCGAATAATTATTACGACATGCATACCTTTTTCTTGAATCATGACATGTAAGTTCTCTAATGCCATATGGCCAATATGATGGAAACAGAAAACAGCAGTATAAGTGCATAGTTCCCTCCTGGTAGAACGACAGATCTGCAAGTTCAGCATTCTATGAATTAGTAACTGATAGATTTCTGGTGGAAATATTTACTACATTTTCAAATCTTTGATATGAGTTGCAGGGATACCTGACTCTTTTCCTGGATCTGTAAATGTACGCCATAATAGGAGGAAGTATGCCAAACAGAAAAGAGTTTGCGTAAACCCCAGCAAAGTCGATAGCTTTTGAAAAAGTACTTAGGGAAGCAAGATGCTATATATACCGAGAAGGCAAGTACTATTGGCAAAACTATCATATTTGCGCTGGGATCAGTATCTGTATGTTTTGATTTTGGAGAAGTTCCACTTGGTTCGAGAAATGTGACTTGACCTGACTGTTTACAACTCCCGTTTGAAAACCTGACTATGCCGACTCTCCCATTTCCCTTAGGGATTCTGGATGATCGATTTGTTGGGACTAAAATCCCATTAATCAGTTTAATTGTATCTAGAATCTGCTTTGGAAAGCTCACTGCATACCCAATCAAGCTAGTCGCCAACGCTGAAAATGCAAAGCCTTGAACTGCAGACAAGGCAGAAGGATTGACAGACAGCAACAGTGAAATGGGATCTCTAACAGAAGATGTAGTGCTACTCCCAGCAAGCCCCAAAACAATCACATTCCACAACAAAACCATAACCAACGGAACAGAACCACCAATAAGTATCGCCTTCCGTGCCTCGTAGACAGTATTCCCTGCAGTTCTACACACAAAAGGTGTAATCACATGAAATCCCAAAGTCAGGACAATCACAGGTATGGCTGGCAGAATAGCCGAAGGCGCCCAAGTCACATTACGAAATGAGGTCAACACATTTATTCGAGCCACAGAGGAACCAATAACCACAAGTGCTGTAATTGAACACAGCATAATAAAACACAACATCCTATTCACACCATCAACTGCCTTAAACGGAAAAAACCATATCAAACTCCCTACGAAAACCGGAAACACCGAATTAGCCACCAACAAATTATTTCCACTCCCACATTGACTGACAATCGCGCCAATGCCAGACACACAAGCCACCACTAATGCAAAACTCAACAAGCCGTAAATAACCGCTACAAAGGCTCCAAATTGAGATCCTAAAGCTTTGGTAGCTAGGCCAGTAAAACTGACTTCTTGAACACCATCTTCCTCCATTGTTGCAAAACTCAG
This sequence comes from Sedum album, assembly GCA_006409495.1. Classification (NCBI taxonomy): domain Eukaryota; kingdom Viridiplantae; phylum Streptophyta; class Magnoliopsida; order Saxifragales; family Crassulaceae; genus Sedum; species Sedum album. The sequence goes on from QZGG01000293.1 coordinate 16,588, forward strand.
CTCAGCTACTAAAACAATAGATGAAATGACGTAAACCCATGAGAGTAGGATTGCTAATGTTGATGGAATCGGGCCTGATTTGATTGTCAAAGAAGGCAACCCCAACATGCCTGGTCCAACTGCTGTTCCTATGATCAAACTCACAGCACCCCAGAAGTTCTTCTTCTCTGGTCTATCTACATTTTCAATCTCATCATCTTTAACTGTCTGGAGCTCAACTTGGCTGGTAGCTTGAATTTGGAAATTGGGTGTTCTGCAGCAGACAAAAGATGTAGACTTATTGAGATTTCGATGTTGGGTGAGAGTGAATGGTCTATGGAGTTGACCTGATTGATGCTGATGAAGATAAGGAAGAGGGATTGTATGGCGCAGCAGCTTGGAGGTTGAGATTGAGCTGAGCATCATTGTGACTTCTGAGGTCTGTTCCGACAAAGTACGATGTAAAATTGCGGCTGTGAATTGAGGTGGCAAATGCTCCGATTCAAACCCTCGTGACCTGTTATTATGATGTCATTAATATTTAATTAATATAATAATTTTTGAATTTTATCCACTGTAGGGCTTAGTGTAGTACGGCCCATAAAATATACCCTACAGCCCGTTTTAGTAAAGATTGAGGTTTGATGCCATTTGCAACGGATCAGAATGATATTACCACAAAACGACATAGTATTGATTATGGTCCGAAGAAGGTACTCCCTCCGTCCCGCTTTGTTTGTCCAAAAGCACAAAATATAAGGTAATTAAGGTAGAAAGAATGTATAAAATGTGTGGTTGAGAATAAATGATTAATAAGTAAATGAGTAAAAAGTAGAATGTGTGGTTGAGAATAAAGGAAAGTGGACAAACTTAAGGGAACACTCAAAATGAAAAGTGGACAAACATTATGGGACAGAGGGAGTATTAAATTTCAGTACACAAATTATTTAGACCATGCCGAGTTGACCGGTCACGCTCTTCCAAACATTTTAAAAGAAACACGACCGTGCATTCCCCAACGGTTACCTTTCCCTCCCAAACCGTTATATAACTGACTAATCGGTTAAACTTCCCATAACCATCCGCCAGTAAACGTCGCCGAAGATCTTTCAATATTTCACAACACCAAAATCCGAAACATTTCCAAATCTCAATGCATTCCAAAATGTCTCAATCAGCAGCCTGTTCTTCTTTTTGCCTTTTTCTCCTCTTGTCAACCTTTTCAAACCTTGTCTTGTCTCAGACTTCTCCAACTCCATCCCCAAAATCCTCACCATCAACTTCTCCCGCCAGTTCCCCATCCGCCAATGCACCATCATCAACAACTACACCACAATCTGGCTCTGGCCAATCCACTAGTCCGGCTGCTTCCCCCAAGTCATCAGCTACTTCTCCTTCATCCTCGTCTACTCCGCCAAGTTCTACTCCTAGTGCGGAGAGTCCTGGAACGTCGGTTGATGGCCCAGTAAGCGCTGAAACTCCTGCTGATTCTCCTGTTAGCGATTTGATTGGTAGCCCGCCTGTTCCTGGACCTGATGCTGCTTCTCCCTTGGCTGCTGATGCTCCTGCTAGTGACACAGCCAGTGCATACCTAGGCCGTGATGTATCATGGGCGACTGTGTCTGGACTGGCTCTTGGTGCGGCCTTTTTCACATTATAAATTCAAACTATAAGTCCATCAGGGCTTCTTTGAGGGAGAAGGGGTCACAAAGGGTACATTGCGCTGCGGATGGCTATGGACAGAAAAAGAAAACAGTAGTGTTAAGAAACGATCAATTCAATAAATTCAGAGTAGCATTGTATATCATTTATTTAACTGTAAATTGTTTTTCATTTTTGAAAAATGTAACCATGCGTATTGTATTTTCCCAATTGTAATTTACAATTTGTTAGATGATTGATACAGAGTCTTCCCTAAACACACCCGGCAGTCATTTTATCCCTTGTGTCAAGCTGATGAATAGACATTGTTTTTCAGTATAAGAAAAAGCAGCATAATAAGACTTTCTCAAATCCGAGTTCCATCATTCCATGGCTCATTTTAGATTTTACTTGCAGTATGATAGAACAACTAAATGCTATTTTCACCAAGAAGTTAAATCTTTCCTCAATAGACTACAAGCTAAAATTTGTCTTATTTCATTTCAAGTTCTCAGCTTGTTTCAACAGATATGAGAATCAAGTTTCTAAAACTCATATTAAAAGTTCAACATATTCATTTGGTCAGACGTAATACGTACTCTTGTTATGTACATTGAAAACTACTATTTCTAACATATGTGTGATGGCACCAAATAAATACCAGTTTCATGAAATCGCCTTGAATTTAAGAATGTACAATAATGACACACCTGCAAAACAGGACCCCGCTCCTTTCATTTGGTTACGACTTCAAGCTTTTTACCATCCAACTGAAGTACTGAACTGTTACTCGAAAAAAAACATAAATTCCACAATCATAATTCAAACACAAGCATCGTCAACAGCAGGTTAAATAACCGATTACCCACCAAAAGTACCGCAGCCTGAGGGAAATACTTACAGACCTGATCCCTAATATTCTTAGCTCCGCGTCATCAGCTCTCTCATTAGCATGAAAATATCCTACTGCACTCAATCCTTTACTCAAACAGTACTACTCAATCTTTTCCAAACCGAACATCCAATCAGCTAATCAAAAATCAGGATCTGAATCACAACAACAGGTCAAACGACGCATACCAATAAAGCGAGAACTCCAAGGATGGCAAGAGCGAGATACTACTAACAGTGTGGAACAAGGTGACGGCATCATCGATTCCGACAACATTACTATCGGAATCGAAACGAACGATTAAAACGCCGTTTACTGCAGATGTAGGGTGGCGGAGGGCGTGAAGGACGAGTTTTGACCTAACTCGTTTTTGTGTGACTCAGTACTTGTCATCTCGCTCTTCCCAAATTGAATTAACGAAGAAGAATGCGCTTAAACAAAACGACGGCGTTTTAGTTCCTTCTACGCTAAATCGAAACCGATCGTCCGTCACTTGTCGCTCTTCCGCAACTCGTCGAATCCAAAAATGTCGACTTCGTCCTCAATCCGACCACTCCTCTGCTTCGAAATTCCACACCGAATCCCTACTAAAACCCTAATTTCATCATTCCCATGCATATCTTCAAACCTCTCATTACAACAGCGATTGATTTCCACACAGCGCATCGCAACTCGCTCTTCATCCACACAATCATCACAACCACCTTCTTCTTTACAATCGGTTGAAGAGCTTCCTCCAAAGCTACAAGAGTACTAGATTCTAAAGCGAAGTACCAGCAGTTACTGTATTATGGTAAAACCCTAACTCTGTTGGATTCGAGGTTTAAGACTGATGAGAATAAGGTGCAGGGGTGTGTTTCGCTGGTATGGGTTAGGGCTTATTTGGATGAGGGTAAAAATATGATATTTGAAGCTGATTCGGATTCTGTGCTTACTAAGGGACTTGCAGCTTTGTTAGTGCATGGGTTGTCTGGTCGGCCTGTTGATGAGATTTTGAGGGTTTCGCCGGATTTTGTGGTGCTTTTGGGATTGCAGCAGAGCTTGAGAGTTGAAGTTGTTGAAGTTGATGAGTAGGAATAATGGGTTTTTGAATATGTTGAAGTTGATGCAGAAGAAGGCTTTGCAGGTGTATGTGGAGGCTGATAAAGCTGAGAGTTCTGAGACTGTGAAAGTTAATGGCCATGTTGAGAGCCTGAATTTGGACAGCGATGAATCTGTTGTGGAATCAAATTCTCAGGTGGTTGCTGAGAGTTCTGATCGAGGAGGCGGAGGAGGAGTTTCGTCAGTTTTGGGCAGTAGGGGGAGAGGATGAAGGCCGAGCTGACGAGTGAGCTAAGTCCTGCAGAATTGGAGATTGAAGATGTTTCATATCAGCATGCTGGGCATGCTGGCATTAGAGGAACAGATAGCGAGACACATTTCAATGTAAAGATCGTGACGGATAAGTTTGCAGGGAAGAGTTCGGTGAAGAGGCATAGGCTAATTTATGAGTTGCTGCAAGAAGAGTTGCAGAGTGGACTACATGCTCTTTCCATTGTGGCAAGGACGCCATTAGAAGTCAATAGATAATTACAACTGTGACGCTTGACTGCAGCATAGAGGTTGATTACCTTATGCTCCCATTAATATCAGTCTTGTTTTTAATTTCATATCTGCTTTTTCTGTGTTTCTTGAAACACAATGAAAGTAAACACAATGAAAGTATTAGCCAATTGAAATTTTCAAAAAATAGTGATCTGCAAGATTCTTCAGTTATATCTCACTACTTTGATATGAGCGGCTCTACTTTTAGATTTTTTTGTATTAGTTTTATCAATGTGGGCAATGGGAATACTCGTACAATCTTGAACCGGAAGTGTTGGGTTCCAATTGAAGACGATCTGGGTAAGCAACTTTGCCCAGTCTATTAGCCGACTCCACTAACCTCCTGATCGATTTAAAAAGGTCAGTGTTTAGAGGAATGTTGGTACAGGATATGCAAGGAACTTGAATAAATACTGATCTTTGACAAATTTCTTGTGTTGAAATATGTATATTGATGTTAGACATTAAGGATGTGTACTGACCATTTTCAGGGTTCCTGTTCCCGAAGGCCAACATGGATGCACGGTTCTGGTTCCGTATGACTATACGCGTAGTCTATGGGTGCATATCTCGATAAATATCCTGCTCAACTAGTACGTCTAAATTTAAAAACCATATTTTTTTATTCGTCTTTAGTTGACTTTGAATTAAATTTGGTTTCTCAGATTTTCCCTGTCTGTTATTTAGCTTCTTTTCCTGAATTCTGTCCAAATGCTTTTATGGTGACTTCACAGTATTTCTTGTGCTACAGCAGTGTACACATATATAGATTATAATTAGCTAGCAGTGTTGTTTGATTTTCAAATTGGAGTTGATCAGATACTGTCTGTTGACCTACATTTTAGTTTCTTAAAGTGTTGCCTGACTACTGTTTTCACCGGATTATTTCCTCAGAGGTGGGCTGATAATGTCTTTATTTACATGTAAAACTTAGCAAGATTACAAATTTAAAAATGTTCTCACAACACAGCTGTCCTGTGAAGTGGGGGTGGGTATGGGTGTCATCATCTATCACCATTGCTGAACTATTATAATCAGTTCCGCAAAAGGGAACTTATTATTGATTACACTATGTGCTTCTTCTCCCTGCACTGCATATTCACAAAGTGGTATTAGTACTTTTCCATCTAATTAAATGCTCCAGCTAATACATTTTTATGTGCTTTCCCATTCCCTCTGCAGATACAGTGCCTGATTCGCAGAACATACCGCAAGATTTAGGATATTCCGGTACCATATGTCCACATATTTGCCAACAGTGAAGTTTGATAGTTTAGTGTCCTTTCTCCTTAAGGAAAAAATTTGCACTCAACTGAACTGCGCCTCATTATTCTCTATAATTTGTTAATAGTCTGAGGGAACTTGTTTTAGCTTTGGTATGTGTATTGTGGATACCGGATACTACCAAAGGAATAATTTTACAGGAGCAGCTCTATGTAGATTGCAAGCTGCAGAAAGCAAAAAAAATGAGCAGGTATTCAAGATTTGGTTCCTTCATCTTGTTGCCGTGCAGCGCCTCGCAAATAGAACACCATATGGAGGCCCTGTCATCTCCAAGTCACATTTTCCGTGAAACCAATAAGAGTAATGAACTATGCCTAATTTTGCTCGCACTTTGAACTTTCCTCGTATGTTATACATGATCCTGTTTCTTTGGACTTGATTTTGCAGCTTTACTGCAAGATTCTGTGGCAAAAGGACCAAGCTAGATATCAACTGAACTGATTGCAGCCTAACCTCACCTCTCCTTTGGTGAAAAGGTGGTAGTAATGTAGTAGCTATAAGTTTGTCGAAGAAGTATAGGTTGACTTCAGCATGCACAAACTGCAGATTAATCCTCTTATTTGGGTTTGTAAAATTTGCCACAAAGTTGAAGTTACCGTTGAAATACTCTGGAGAGTCGAAGTAAATTGTGCTGAGGCTGGCGTTAGGTATGTCAAACAATGGTGTCCGTGGTTTAACGGCCAAGAAGATAATCAAGGTAGCAATTCCAAAGACGATGAGTGACAAGCTGAATACTAGACAAAGAATCGCCGTGCACCATACCACAGGAGTAGTCTTGCGAGGCTGTTGAAGCATTATTTGAGATGCTTTGGACCTTCCAAATATCGCTCTAGGTGTTCCCATCCACATAGACCTGGGTGTACCCATCATTGAAAACGATGAACCCCCTTGCTTCTTGGCTCCTGGGTTTAAAGGGGTTGACATGTTTTCTTTTCCTGCTAAATTGATCTCCATTTGAGGTGGAGGTGGAAGAGGAAGCATTGTACTGTCAAGTCTCAATTTTTCTGATAAAACTCAAATGTCATAGGATATTGAAAGGTGAGATGAAGAGGAGTGCTTGTTTTAAATCAAGAAAGTGCTGAGTAGTGGATTAAAGCAAGCAAACATTAAAGAAAGAAAGCAAGGTGATAAAGAAGCTTTTGCAAATGTTGGTAGTGGGGCAATGCCAAAGTAAAGCAAAGCTGTCTACATCTTGAGACTGAGTAAAGTTACTTAGTGTTGGGTTTTTTCGTTTGCCTAGGGGTTGATTTGAATTCATATATGGTGTATTGCAGTATTGGTTTGAACCAAAATTCATACTTTGGAAATTTATCTACAGGTTTTTTTCTGGTGGCTGAGGTTCATTCAGGTACTTGTTTCAGAGGGCATTTTTGACCACTTTGACATCTGGTCCACCAAGATTGCTTTAGAATTTGATTCAGCAAAAGTGAGTTTAGTTCTGATGGTATGGCAATGTTAAACAACTGCTACATTATTTGATTTCAACTTTTGTATCTTACCCACTAAGAAAGCCAATAGCTTGAATTTTCAGAACACTGATCGATGTATCATTATATTACACGTTATTGCAGATTATTGAATACACTTTAGAAGAGGGGGTTTGATTGTGTTGCCTTTTCAACATCTGATTGCTTGTGGAACTTTGTGGAGCTAGAGGTAAGAAAGGTATTAACATCCAAATTTAGGGATCTATTTTTTATGCGTTTCAATTTGGAGATTTCTTAAACTTCAATTATGTTTTCCAAACAAGAATTTGGGAACAATTATCATATAAAATGTGCAACTTTTGCATCATAAACGTGTAATGCGTGATCAGTGCATCTTCTGATTATTCGATTTTGTTATTCACAACTAAAACTCATTTTTGTGGTTCTGTCCCCTCCATGTTTCTCCCGCTATGTTTAACCATTCTACTTCTTTTCGATGACATTTGGCTATCTGTCAGTGTGAAGGGATTAGATCCATGAATATAAGGTTTCACGGACTACCTTTATCATTGTGTCACATAAGGAAAGTATCTCTGGTACATAAGTACAAAGGCATACTGGCACTACATTAAGCTTATTATGTGCAGTTCTACTGCCCAAGTAACTGAAGAAATTGGCTGTACATTTCTACTTACTTTTATTCTTCTCACTTGGGTATGACTCTAAAGTCTAAACCTTACCATCGTAACATCTATTATCAGTTATTTACTAGAACTACCACTTGAACAATTATTAGATCAGTGCATTTTTTTATTTGTGCTGTTTTTTGTATAGTTTGACGCCTTAATCAGTTAAAGAAGCTAACAGCGCATGCCCAACAAGACACATCAAGCCTAAAATTCATAGAAGGCCATGAGCTAGATGAGCAAAGCTTTACTCAGAGCTTTTTACAGGTATAAATAATGATCTGACAATGTCTGCAGGTGTAGAACTTATGTGGGAGCTCCCATTGCAGGGACCTGTTCCGTTTTATGGTACCACTTTTTGTCATTTGAGAAAATGATCTTTCTACTATAAAAATATGAAACTTAATAAGTATTCCAATTTCCAACAGTTAATGTTTATGCAGCAGCTGCTTCCTAAGTCAGTTTTTTGAACTAGTGCATTTGAACTTTATCTTTCACATTAATGCTTCTAATCAATAACATTGCCTCATTTCCTTTGTTTCATTTTTTGTTTCCTTATGATTGAAGATAATCTGAACATTTGCCAAGCTATGAAGTTAAAAAATTTAATGAGATTCATTTGGAGTGCATCAGTAACCTTTGCTTTGCAATGTCTGTGTTTATGTTTCCTGTAGTTTAGCTAGGTTACCAGGTCTTAATATGGGTGGTTTTTGCTGTATTTTACTTGCAGAATAGACAATGAGAACAGTACCCCAAGAATCAATCAACAGGTACTTGATCAATAATATATGATCATATCATGAGCCAACTAGCCTATACAGATATCTTCTATACATGTTTACACAAATGATGATATGAGTATGACCCTAACAGTGCTTTTTGTTTCAGAAAAATTGACTAGTTTATAAAATTAAACTTAACAAGCTGTGCTTTGGTTATAGGATTTGGAGAATAATATAAGGGAGTGGTTGCAACATAGATTTCCGCAGTCACTGCCCTTTGATAGTTATTGTGGATTTCTACCAAATGGGAGGAGCATAATCATGGCTTTAAATTGATGAAATGTTGTGAAACAGGGATTAAAGCAAGCAACAGCCAACAGTGCAAAAAGTAAACAAGCAGAGGTAATATGGTACACTAAAGCTATTTATCTAACTATTAAAATTAAATTTAATAATTGAGATGATCCACGTACCATGTTTTATTAAAGTTTAATTATTGAATGCACTTCAGAATAAAGGCGTGCTGCATTTTCCACGTTTGTTTGCTAGTGAAAAGTTCCAAAGGGTCAATGGTCTTGCTGCTTCAGCTTAATCTCCACACTGTTGATGACCTCGCAATGACAATGAATTGTTATTAAAAAATTGAAAAGGTTGGCTTCGCAAATTATGGGATGGTTTTTATTTAATTATTAATCATAACATTACACAAAATTAGTTATTCTTTTCACTAGATGCTTCTGTTGTATTTTCACTTAAGTGATGGTTCACCTCACTCACTAGCTCACTTCCTCTTCCCGAATTCGTGGCTTCCATCTCCAAATCAAGTATTTACTTACTAATAGCATATTTTGTACAGGTTTTTTGCACTGCCCACAATTTCAGTCAATTTGAAAATATGATCTATAGCCACGGCCTCAAGGAATCTGTTGCTTGAAGAACACCAGTCTGAATATATGTCATACTTCAAAGTTATTATGTTATAGCCTAAGTTTGCCGAGCTTTGTTTGAAGAGCATCTGAATTCTGAACGGGGTAACTCTTGTTTCTGGTTCTTATAAGATACTTTTCGTTTGTTGCTCTTATTGTTGTACCTAAACTTCGATGATCTTAGTTAAAGTATGTTTTTGATTGCTTCGTTTGGTCAAATTTAAATATTTAGATATCAATTCAGCTGAATTTGATTCTTTGTTTGTACCTAATTGATGCGTATGTCTTATGCTCACACTCAGATGTCATCGTACTCCATCTGCTCGGATAGTGTCTCCAAAATTATTTCTTAGAATGGATACTTTTTTGGTAATTTTTCGGAAAGTATTGCCTTACTTTGGTATAAGCATTGAAGAAGAGGACACGAGCAGCAACTTACAGAAAGATGGATCTCAAAATATTTCAGATGACTCAATATCTTCGCAAATATCGTATGCCTTACTTTCAGAAGTGTCTTCTTCGGATATGTCAGTTGACCAGGTAATTGCAAAAGATTGGTTACCCGCTTGCCTCCGACACAACTGTTTAGATACTCTTTCTGGTATAAATTATGATGAGACTTCAAAGGAAATACTAATCTATCCGCAAAAGACTAGTTCTGAACCTGACTCAAACTCGGTGAAGCGCACTGTGGAACCAGCAACAAGTTCCCATTCTGATACACCAATTAGCAGTCCTGCAAATGCTGCCAGTGTACCCAGCAATCAGCTACTAGGTAGTAGTGGAAATGGATTCATACTTGCTGAAACAGATTCTTCCCCTAATATACTTGTATCACAGAAAGCACTGCTAGTTCCACAAAAGATAAACAGTGATGGCGGTGATGATTCTTCAGAAGGGGAATTCGTGTCTTGGCAAAATAGGATCAGTGAATCTGACTCAAAACAACTCGAAAGCAAGAAAGAAGCCTCATGTAGCCAAAAATGCAAAGCAAAGAAACTTATGAATATCCCAAACAAGCATCTCATTGGAGAATCATCAAGAAGTTCCCATTCTGATCCTCTAAGTTTCAACAATAATGAACAGGTTTGCAGCATTGAAAATGATGTCAGTGCAGTCAGTAGCCAAGGGACTTGTGAAAATGAGCAGCTTTTGGCAGCAACGGATTTTTTGCTCAATTTACTTGGATTGCAGAAAACAAATCCGGGTCTACATAAGATTAACTATGACGACGACGCCATTGAAGATTCTTCAAAGGAAAAACTAATATGTCCGCAGAATAGGGTCACCGCGTCCGACTCAAAACCACTGGAAAGCATGAAAAAAACTGCATGTCACCAACGTGAAGCAATGGTACATAGTTTACTGAATATCCGGAATGAGCAGCTCATTGAGGCATCGTCAAAAAGTTCTTATTCCGACACTGTATATTCTAACTCTATTGAACATGTTTCCAGCAATGCAAATGAAGTCGGTGTGCCTAGTATTCAAGTTGGTAGCGAAAGTGAACGTTTATTAATAGAATCTGATTCTTCCCCAAAAGAGGTGCTACAGGAGGCCAGAGAGGAGTCGAGTTGTGCAGTCCCACCTTTGTTGACTCAACAGTTGTCTCTGGATAATGAAAGTACCAATGTTGCACTGGAAAAAACTACGGTCTCAGGATACCTTAAGTCAGAGAAGCAGGAACCTGTTTGCATTCAAAAATTTGAAGAATACAATGGATCACACAACTCAGGGTCCGAGTCTTTCATATATTATGACGATGGGGATTCTTTGAAGGAAAAAGTAACCAGTCCGCAGAAGAAAATCACTTATTCTGATGCAAGACCACTGGGAAACAAGAAAAAGGCATCAAAGCGACAACGTAAAGCAATGAAAATTAGTTTGTTGAATATTCAAAATGAGCAGCTTACTGGGGAATCTTCAACAAGTTCCCCTTCTGACCCCCTAAAATCGGACTCTACTGAACCCATTGGATATACTGGAAACGATATCAGCGTACCCAGTCGTCGCGGGAGTAGTGAAAATGGACCCATGTTCACCGAAACAGAATCTTTGTCCAAGGTGGCTCCACAAAATATTACTTTATCCATTAACGGGAAGCCAAATAATGTTATGATGTGGGTGGCAAAAGAGAAATCCAGCTGCACAAATGATGCACTGGATAAAACTAAGATGTCAGGAATCCTTAAGTCAGAGGTGCAGAAATCTAGTTGCAATCAAAATTTCTTAGAAGAAAATAATGGAGTATGTGAATCCTTGGGGCCTGATTCTTTCATTCACTATGACGATGCTGATTCTTCGAATGAAAAACAAATCTTTCTACAAAAATTGATCACTGAGCCCGGCTCAAAACTAGTTAAAAGCAAGAAAAAGGCCTTAAAGCATAAAGGGGAGAAAGTTGGTTCTCAGAAAGAAAAATCTAGCTCGAAGGCATCTTGCTTGGTTAGTGGAAATACCAATGTTGCACTGAAAAAAACTACACTGTCAGGACATCTTCAATCAGAGTTCAGTGCTGCTCTAGAAGGAAAGACTTTTGGGTCTTTAAAAACACGACCGGTTCTACCAAAGAAGACTTCATTTATTGATTCAATACACAAAGGTATCAAGCTGTGGGTACCCAAAGAAAAATCTTGTAGCACAGACGAGCTTAGTTTCATTACACAGTCACATAATCTCGTGTCTTGCTCAAGACGACTTGCTTGGTCAGTGGAAGTACTGATGCTGCACTCAAGAAAACTCCATTATCAGGGCAACTTATATCAGAGCCCTGTGCTGCTCTAGATGATCATGAATCTGGTTTCGCTCACTTTACTCATGAGGGACAAATTATTGGATCTCTGAAAACACTGATTCCTCAAAAGGCGACTTCAGACATTGATTCAACGCCTAAAGAGGTCAAGATTGGAGTGGCCAAAGAGAAATCGATCAGGATAGGCAACCTTATTTCAACTGAATTCGTGTCTAGCTCAAAGACGTCTTGCTTGGTCAGTGGATGTACACATCATGATGCTGTGAAGAAAACTATATCTACCGCATTGGATCAATCAGAGTTTGGTGCTGCTTCAGAGGAGCAGGAATATCAATACTTTCACAGTTCCTTGAATGGAAGAAAAGGATCACAGCTATGCTACAAAGTCAGGTCAAGCTCTACAAATGTTGCTGTGGTGGAAAAGAACCTTCAGGGTTATTGCAGCTCACACAAGATTTTGTTGGTAGGTGAAGGAAACTTCTCATTCTCTGCATGTTTAGCCAGAGCTTTCGATTTCTGCCACAAACATGGTTGCGACCTCTCTAAACTCTGAAGGTAATTATGCCAAATTTTAGTTTCGATAATAAGAAGTTGCTCTCTTAAATTTGATTGATACTTAATAGTTCGATGCTAATAATAGATAGATCAATTTTTGTGTATCAGCATATTTAGAGTGCAATTACGAGGATGCCATGAAAAACATATCTGAGCTAAAAATGAGAGGCTGCAAAGTCTACCATGAAGTTGATGCAACTAAAATGGCAAATCAAAGTATTATGACAGGTCAATCATTTGATACGATCATCTATAATTTTCCACATTGCGGTGACTTCAGTTGCACGGAAAAAGCTTTGAGGTCAGAAATACGTCACTTCACAGTTCAAACATCTACAAAACACGAATAGTTTTTTTCTTTTTAGTAACATGCGTACATTGTGCAGGAAGAACCAAGCACTGGTAAGACTGTTTATGAAGAACTCAAGCAAGATGATTAAAGAGGATGGTGAAATTCATATCAGGCACAAGATAACTCGTTTTTCTCACAATGGAACTTAAGGGAACTGGCCTCTGAAGCAGGACTAGTGCTCAGTGATGAGGCTCCTTTCAACTTTCGTAGGTTCAAAGGTTACAATCCCAATATGGATTTGAAGGTGAACTTTTAGAAGTGGTGATAACTTTTGTTGCCGTCCTTGTCATACCTACAAGTTCGCCTTGCCAAATCGTAAAAAAACTGTGACGTGAAAACAGAGCTGAATGCCAAAGTTGGGATTATAACCAGTATGGGATTTAAGGGTAAGGTCAAGGTACAGAGCTGCATTCATTCTTATAAATTCCGCAATTCCTTCGCTAATGTTGATCCCTTATGCTACTCTTGAAATACTAACACTGAAATATTTTACTTTTCATTTAATTTTCAGCAAGTAAAAACTGAAAGTTAAAGCAGCTTATAATCTTATTTGGAAGATGGAAACAAGTATGGATTTCAATGTTGTGAAGGTCTGAGTTACCACCATTCAGAGTGTTTAGTGTTACTGCGAACTGGTCCACAAATGTTTCTAGAAATTCTCTAGGGAAGTTGACAAATTATTCACCGATGACAACATTAAGAGACAATAATTTTTTAGAGATTGATTAACTCAACATTAGTTTATAAACACCTCATGTGACGCACCAAGATAATAATCACAATCTTTTGCTTAGAAAGTATCATCCCATAAACTAGGGCACACATTTTTTCCTATGGTCATACTACCAAAAGGTGTCTATATACTGCTCTTAAGAATCATTTACAAGTAGCTAGGATCGAGTTGATAACATGCATGACTAGCCGAATGCTTGCCAGTTCAGGAGCGCTGATAGTTGGAAGGGAGCGGTGATGGCTTAGAATCTGATAAACCTGCTCAAAGATGGGTCGGACGTGCATAGCAATCATCGGATCTGTTGGTATAATGGCAACAGCAACATCTGTCATCCAAGCTAATTTTCTGGATGTATCAGCATGAATGTCACAAGCAAGCTGCTGTAGAAGAGAAAGCAGAACCCCTTGACTTAGGGGCACTGGTGTTGCTGACAACAGCTTTTGCAAGTCGACCTGATCAATGAGAAACAAGCTAACATGTAATAACTGAAAGGCAGAACACCAATGGCAAATTGACTGACCAGCTTCATGCAAGCAAGCTCAAGAAAGTATGCATCAAAAATACGCAGAATAAAATTAACTGTACGTACATACCTGACTGCAAAGCCAGGATACAATCGCAACATCACTTCTCTGCAAAGCTGACGTGAATGCTTCCTCATACTTGTGTTCCAATACCAGTCTCGACAACTCTTTGGTAGGATCTAGTGGTGCCTCAACCTGTCACATAATTCAAGATAATGATGCACATCAGTACATGGCCTCAACATTCAACAAAGGATTATTATACACACAATAATTCAGTTTCAATGTACGAGAGCAATTGTACTACATCAAAAGATGAAATAAGTTCAGCATCGCCCTTGAGCTAATTTAAACAAATGAAAAGCACACAGACCTTGTCATGTAGACCACTCAAAGGACCATTTCTAGGTTGGACAACAAGAGGGTTGACCCCATTGAATTCACCCCTGCAGCAGCAAGTGCTAAGAGCTTTCTTTGGCCATCTGCGAATTCCCCACTCAAGGTCTGAGTCATCAAAGACGCAGAACTCATTGCATCCTGCAAATGATTTGCAAGCAGGTAGCATTATGGTCAAAAGGAATGTACCTCCGTCTATATACCAAGTTTGAAGTTTCATAATCAAGATTAATAATTCATACCCTTAGAGCAAGTGCAACAGCTGAATGCTGAGTCTCAAAATGTTGTAGTGCTGCTGTAGTATGTTCAACCATCCCCTTTTTTAGGCTCGAATCCATTTGTTCAAACATTGCTTTACATGACGACTCGAATGCAGGAACAACATTAGTTTCCAAACTGGATTTTAGGGACTCCTGTGAAAAACACAAAAGAAACAAAGCAGAGAACTCATTGATGAGTAAACAATTCCATACAGTTCCAGGTGGAATCTCAAATAGAGTACATATGGAGCTTTTAATCTTTCATGGGTGGAGTAATTGGCATAACATATCATGATGATGATAAAACACTAATGGCGTATAAATGATGCATACGCGCTCTTTGTAAAACAAAAGAGAAATAGGTAACCTGCAGAGCCTGCTTTCCTGAAGTTTGAAACTGGGCTTGAATTTGGCGAGCAACTGTACCTTCAAGTTTTGCATTAACTGATTTTTCAAGTTGATTCCCCAGTTTATCACCTACTCCTCTCTACATAATTAAGTATGAGTTAGGAGTCTTTAATGAGATGCAGTAAGCATGATTGATATCTTTTTGGAGCAAACCTGGAATGCTTCCAATAGAGACGAAGAAACTGTTTTCTCAATTATAGGAGCCACTGCCCGTGCATAACTTGTTGCAACTGTAGCTAATTCTTTTTTCAGGGTCTTTTCTATTAAGAGTGGCATGTCTTTGTTTACGAGGCTAGTGACCAAATTTGTCGTTTGACTTGAGCGATCTTTTGCCGTCTTCTCACTTTTTTCATTTTCCTCTTGAGAGCGAGCCCACAATGCATCTATGTTGGCTTTGACAGATTTCTCCATAGTCCGCCCAAGTGATGCCTCAATTCGTTTGCCTTCTTTGGTTATCGCGCCAGCTACCAAGGTAGGTATTTGCTTTTGCATTTCTTTTTGCGCTGTCAGAAGCTGCAAAAAGGACAAATTGCATGCCAAATTAATTAAATAAAATGAATTCACACAACATTTGTGGATAGTATGATGGCCAATAAACAAATGAAGAGAAATCAGATGTATCAGCTCCCTATATTATCACAGTAAATTATTCGATATTAGAACTTAAGCTCTACAATAACAAGATACAATAGAGATGCTTTTTTGCAGTGCTCTCATATGACACCAAAATATTTTCAAGTAATTGGTTGCTACTGAGTAAATTATCAAAATAAATAACCTGTTCACAAGTAATATGAAACTCAATAGGATATTAGTCATTGTATACATTAAATTAATGGAACAATTATAAATTCAATAATGCACAAGTGACAAACCAAATCACTGACCTGGCTAAGCAAGTTCTGAATGGAATGAAATTGAGAAGAAGAGGCTTCCCCGGACTGAATGTCTGAAACCACAGCTTGCTCATTAACTGAGTCTGATGCATACTGAGGTGGAGAAGATGGACCCAATCCTTGAGTATTTTTACCTGTCTGTCTTTTACCTTTATCCAATGCCGATTCTGCTGTGTTCTGTTCAATTACGGCAACATATGAGTTAAAGTCCTTGTCAGGAACTTTGACCAGTGAATCATTTACTTCATCAGACACATTTGGCGCTTCATCAGACACACCAGCAACGTGCTTAGCTTCGTCTACGACATTGTTTTCAGATGGTATGACATTGCATTCTCTAGCTACCTGAATACCAAGACCCGAAGCTTGAGAACAAAAATATTTCCGATGCTGCTCTGAGGAGACATCATGAGGTTCTTCTCGAGGGGAAGGTGGATTATTCTGATCCAATTTTGCTTCGCCACAACCTTAACATCAACCTCTTCATGCCCTTTATCTTTCCAAAACCACATCCTGAATAGTTGGCTCTTCATCATTCTTACATTCAACTGCATATGCAGGATCGGCCGAAGAAACAGCACCACGTATATCTGCTGGAGTGATTAAATGGGGAGTTTGATAATTGTTCATGGCATGTTGATTTATAGCATTAGAAGTGTTATTCTGGACAACTTTCCTCTCAATGTTGATTGAATCATCATCTTGTGCTCCATCAGACAAATCTGCACGGATGTTGTCCGTTATCCTGTCAATTGAATAATCAACAACTTGGAAATCTCCACCATGCTCACTAAGAGCCGGACTTGGTTGATGACTATGTGAATGAGTACTGAAGCCAGAAAGTTTGCTGGACAACCTTGGACTCAATGCAGGCGATGGTAATGCAACATCACTGACATAAGGATCAGCACCAATAATAGGACCCCCAACTTTGTTTTCGCCTGTTAGAGTTGCCACATCAGAAGAGTCCAAGTTCACATTCTGTCTTGACCCTAGCTCACTCCTTGGGCTGCCTTCTTGTGCCGGAGGCTTCTGTTCGGTGCTGGTAAAAGGCATCTCCACAGGTTTTACAGTTGGGCTTGATAAAGGCAATTCCTCAACAGTAGTGATTGAGTTAATGCTTTCCACTTTCTCTAATCCGGAGTTGTCCGTTGGGGGAGGAAGAAATTGTGATATGTTTAAAGCATATTGCTGTATTGCTTGTGTCTGAACACAATACAATTGCACAATGTGCTCGCCATTAGATAACAAATCACTGGTCCCAGTGAAACTCAATATAGGCATGGTGACGGTGAACTCTGCAATATAATCCATCCGAGTTGAGGCTGGGTTACCACCATACTCTATGTGCACTGCATAGATAGCATTCTTTTTTGCATTTGCAACTAATATAAGGCCAGGTTGAGACAGCACCAAAACTTGGTTAAAGAATGCCTCCTCCATCTTTGATTCACTCGAACTCCTGAGTTTTAACGTCTGGGTACACTTCCATGATTCTGCATCACTAGGCAACAGCCAGCCTTCCTCACCACCTGAGGCCCAGAATTTAATTTCCTGATTCAGCAGTCCCTGTGTTCAAACATGTGTTGACAAATTAGACAATGGACAGAGTAATTTATTTTCATAAAAGTAGGTTAACTGCAATATGTACCCCGGTAATTAGTATAATATGATCTGGCCTGTGAGGGGCAGTTAAGAACGTTGCAGAACTAACAGGATTCCCAGCATGGGGTTTCAATGTCAAAAGTGGGACAGCTTTGCGATCTTCCCAAATTTTTATCTGTCTCGCAAAGCAATTTGTGAGTTCACTGAAATGCTACAGAAATGCTTCATGTACGAAGCACAAAAGTAAAATACAGAGAAAATGATTAGACATGTATACTAATGCACACAAGAATTTGCAGAATTTATTAATCAGAATGCTTATAAGGTCTGAGGACAGTAATTATGCATAATACTGTGCTGCTGCTTCATTCGAAAGATAATTTAGGCTGCACATCTGACGTCAATAAAAGGCAAAGGCGTATTAAGCACAAATGTTTAGCATAACTTCAGAACATGAAAAGCAATTTGCATGCAACCAAAGCAAAATAACAATTTGTGAAATACAAGGTTGTATAGATTTATGAGTTGTCTAGTAAATGAGGACCCTAAATAGCTAAATATCCCAACCATCTCCCATAGCATGACAAGATAAAATATAAACTTGGTATGACACTTGACACACATATATTTAATCCAATTTAGTTGAGGCGTCGTGTTTTGCAAACTAATTCCTAAGAACCTATGTACTCCTTTCAACGTATTAAATAGCAGGTTTCTCTTTAGCTTTACTCATCACTTCTATAAGAAATAAAGTCCAAGAAAAATCTGCGATGTATTTAAGCACTGAATGAACTCTAGACATACCGTGCCATCAGTAGAAGCAGAAACTAGGCGTGTTGTCATCCACTGACACATAGAAAGATCGGTCACTTCACCGTCATGCTTGCCGACAAACTGCACTCCGTCTATTAGCTTATCTATCGGACATTTCAAAGGTTCCTCCGCTGAAAATTCTATCCCTTTGCCCACTTTTGTGGTATCTAAGCGCAGAATCGGGTTCCCATCCCAATGACCAATACCTCCTGCATAAATATATCAAAATAAGTCATTTAAGAATGTTTCAATAACATGAGATGTTGGGGTTGAAAACAAGCATTAAAAAAACATATGAAGTACCTGTTTGTGACAGTGCCAGCAAACTCTTGGATGAATAGGTTCATCATCTCCTTCCACTTGGACGGCAACAATAATTTTTCCTGTTATTTGTGGCTTACTTTCCTCGTCAGGATCTTCAGAGAGTTTCCAAACGTAAAACCGCCCATTTACACTTGCACTGCAAAGACGTTTGTTAGTGACATCTCCGGAGTAAAATGAGGATATCAACGTTATAGACATGCACTACCTGGCAAGGAGATGCACATCTTCCGCAAAAAATGCTGTATCGGAGACCCTCTAAATAGGTAGCAAATAAATGTTAGTTACAATAACAAGAGTAACGAACTTGAGAGACAATACAAAGTATATTAAGACATCTCTGGTGAGAATTCCAGGCCATAACTTTACATTCTCGACAACATAGCATCTGATTAGTATCTTGTTCTAAAAAATTGTTTGCATAAAGACCTTAGAGTCTTAGATTATTAACGAACAGCCAAGCTGTGCAGTACAGAGGGAGAAGTAACTTAAACCAGTCCTTTAAAGCCAGATTAGGTAAACCAGAATGCCACATTTCTGCGGGAAAATAAATGCAAGAGTAGGAACTAGGAACATACAGAGTTGTGCCCTTTCAGCAATGACCTCAGTGCGGTGTTAATATTGAGAACACGAATGTTACCCATCTTCAATCCATAGCAGATGTAGGTCTTATTCACAGCAATTTGTCTCCCAACAACAAGCTGCGGATCAGAATTATACTTAGTAATAGGAGTAACCTCTAGCTGCGGCTGCACCTCCCCTTGCAATCTAACATCAATATCATAAACAGCAGGATCACCAACCAAGCGTCTACCTTTAGGCAATTTACTACTAGGCATCCTCATAACACCAGGCTGAACCACAGCCGCAGGATTGACAGTCACTGGCGGAACAGCAAAATCCGCAGAGCGAGACTGAACAAGAGTATTAATTGGCTGCATAGGAGGTATTTCAAGATTAGCAGGTGGAGCGCTAAGCATGGCCATTAACCTAACGCCAAGATTAGGTCCGGAAGAGGGATTAGGAGGCTGTTGTGGAAGAGTAGTTGGAAATGGAAGCGGTCTATTGCTGTTGTTTGGGTGCATCAGCTGCTCAGGTGTGTAATTAGGCATCTGGTGAGGATACTGCTGGTGATACTGATGATGATACTGTTGGTAAGGTGCAGCAGCGGGGGAAGGAGGTGGCTGTTGAGGTGGATATGAGTAAGGGCCGGTTGGCGGTGGATAGGGTAAAGGCTGGGAATTGAAATTGTTGTTAGGGTTAGGGTTTGAATTGGGATTAGGGTTTGGTGATGGTTTGAAGAGTGTGTTAATGTCGTAGAGTTGATTGGATTGGTTCTGATTGTTGGGAGTCGTCATCGATCTGCGCGATCGGGTCGGGTTTAGCAATTCGCGTCGTGGCGGAGGCGCTGATTAGATAGATCGAATCGAATCGAACCGACGAAGAAGCCGGAAAATGAGATTTAATTGATCGCAACGAAATAGAGAAGACCTCGTCGAGTCAAGAAATTCGAGTGACCAATTGGACCCAATTATGTGGATTTTCTCAAAATTACTTTTAGATTGTAACCTTTCACGAAATTTGCGAATAGATATCGAATGACTGATCAATAAATATCTATTTTTATAATTATTTATGTTTTCTAAATGAATTTTTATATTTCTTAGACGTATTGAATGACTGGTCGATAAACATTTGAACTGAATGCTTACAAGATTTCTCATATATGAGAGAATTGAATGGAAATACAGTTGAGATACATCACACAAAGATATGGTTACAGTTTTCAAGGATACAGACAAGTTTATTTAACCGAAGAAGCTAGGATCATAGCCATTGCTGGAAGTAGCAAGGATGTAGTAAGCAACAATGTGTCCAATGGAACCCCAAGCAAGAACATCAACAATGTTAAACCCAACAGGATCATTAGACTTCAACAAACTAACATACTCTTTTGCACGTGTGTCTCCTGCTTCAAAGTGTGTCACTCCATTCTGCTGTGGCAAGCCTTGTTTCGCAACGTTCTCCCTCTGGAACTTGAAAAACACAAACCTGCCTAAGAATAAAGACAGGCCAGTACTGAGGCTGATTGACTAGAGATGGGTTCAGCTCAGATTTGATAGTTGCGGATCTTCGGCGAGTGAGAGTTTGAACTGGTGCAGATGCTGAGAGTGTGTTTCTTGTCGGTTTGAGGCCGTGGAAGGTGATGGAGGAGGGTGTGAGGATGGAATTGTGGTGGGGTTTTGAGAGGAGTGGGGTGAAGAGTGATGAGGTTGCTCCTGCTGCCGCTGCCATTTTTTGCTGCTAGTTGCTTGATCTGAGCTGATCTGAGTTGAGGATGTGGGAAGTGGAAGTTGTGTGGCAAGAAGAGTATTTGATATAGATTTTGTGGATGGATAGATAAGAGACATTT
Organism: Sedum album; assembly: GCA_006409495.1. Taxonomy (NCBI): domain Eukaryota; kingdom Viridiplantae; phylum Streptophyta; class Magnoliopsida; order Saxifragales; family Crassulaceae; genus Sedum; species Sedum album. Next base: position 37,757 of record QZGG01000293.1, read on the forward strand.
GTGTTGTGAGGAGGAGAATGAGATTGAGATTTCTGATGATGAAATGGCAGGTGGGTATTGGTCAGCAGTCAGCTTAGGAATCAGATTATTTTCTGACATTTTCCAAACAGTTTATTATACACAGATTGCAAACAATAATCCTATTACAAATGCTCTTAAAAATTTCTGTAAAATATTTCTTCTAGCTGATCCTCTGGCTTATGATGCCTTGGATAGATCCAACCAATCCAAGGATTGTGACGATGAAGCAGATGAGACTGAAAACTCGAAGAACTATCCATTTTTGAGTCCATGGAATGATTTTCTTCTGAACAAGGTACATTTCGACAGGGAAGTAGACTGCTAATGGCCAGAAATTTAAGGCTCCTAGTACTCCTAAAACCGCATTGTAGTAGGGAAATACCATGGCTAGGACAGTAGACGATATGACGTAGGCTGTTCGAAAACATATTCTGAAAAGGTTGATTCTGAATGAAGGCAGGAGAGGGAGATTGAATGAGTGGAACTTGGTTACAAAGCTGTTTTCAGGGTACTTTTTTGACATCCATCTTTCGAAAAATGCAAATACTGGCTGACTGTAAACCTGTTTCAAATTTTGGCCAATGTGAAAAAATGCCAAAAATGTTCCAAAGAGATTTTTTCTTATAAGTGAAGGGTTGAAACCTGATAGCCACCGATGAGATGAATGACAACGCAAGCATTAGCAAAATCAACGAGCCAGAACGGTTCATAAAACCCGAACCCTGTCAGAAGATTGCCTGGAGTTCACTGCCAAAAGCTGCATATCCAAAACAGCCACAACACATGTAAAAGAATGTTGTGACAAAGATTGCATTCCTCGACGCCTTCTTCATAGTCTTGTTCTCCGGCGGTGATGACCTTAATGTATCCTGATCGAACCAATCACGAAATATTAGTATACAGACTCTTCTGTTTTTAGCTCAGTACTTAAAAAGTTTCATGTTTTACAGGAAAATGCCTGACCTGAATTTCGAGCAGAATGAGCGAATACGGATAGGCAAATGCAATGTCACTGACACCCTGAAGTCCTAAGAAAAATCTATCTGAGCTTGAGCCAGACTCTATCCCAGTGATTCCACCCTTGATCGTTCCGTTCTCTGCAAGTACACATCCACAAAAAAGCCTTTACGCGAGATTCAGGATGACTTGGTGATCAATCTGTTAAACTTTTATACATTTTGCGTACCTACAACTTTCGAGAATCCAAGGCCTAATCCAATGATGGAGTACGAGAAGGACATTACTGCCGCGACAATTGATAACCAAGTCATGTCATGAATATTAGGAATCTGAGATACCACAATTTGGACTGCTCCAAACACTATCATGTATAAATAGTTTCCTGATCCACATGGCGCCTCATGTCCTCTTTTGTGGTAACAATTTGATCTCTCAATAGCCCTGCAAATTCAAGTGTTATAATCCTGAATAAATCTGAATAATCTACAGCTACACTGCACCATGAATTATACCTCATACAAGTAGCCGTTGTGATCACATACGCCACGGCAGTCCCGTACAGATTAAGATACTGAAGCCAACCACATATCTTTGTCCTCAGTTCACCTACATTAAAAATGATCAGAAATCTAAGGTTTCAATAGACCCTTGTTACTAAATCAATCAGCTCAAGACACTGTCTAGTAAGAATTAAGAGCAATGCGCAAAAATAACTCTTTTCTTTTCAAGTATGAACAGTTGTAAAATATTTTGGTAAACCTAAGAAAACAGAACATGTTTTTTACAAAAAGTGTACCAAGATTGACCCGGACAGCATCCATGTATGAGTAGTTTCTTGTCCCTGTGACTGGGTGCGGAGAACGGTAACAATCGGATAGCAAAAAGGCAGATACATAAGTGACAATAGCAAAACACAACAAACAAATAGGTCCAGCAATCCATCCCAACTGAGCGGTGCTCCATGCTAAAGACAACACTCCGGATCCAATCACAGCAGTTATGATATGAGCAAAACAGCTCCACTCAGTCCCTGAAAAAACACAACATATAATTTCTCGTATTCTCTAGATCAAAAAATCTAATTTAGCTAGCTTGCTCACCGGTTCTGGCTGGACGGCCATCGTCGTCAAATGATGCAGAGCAGCCATCCCTCGGTGAGGCCAGTTCAAGAGATTGAACTGCCATTTCAGAATGTTAATAAGTAATCTTTGTCTGGTCCAAGCTCTGCATTTAAAGATGGCGTGACTTGTGGATGGTTGAATATAATAATGGGACCATCAGAGTGAGAAAAATTCTTAATTTAATTCTTGAAAAAATGTGTACAATTTTTCTACATTCAATTTCAACTTGTACAGCCGTTAGTTGGTTTCCATGATTACTCAATAATATCTGTTTTGTCATTATTTGAAAACCTAGACAAGAGTGTCATGGAGACATGGATCAACATGTGCGTGTCTGGATCTACTGCATGCCTACAAATGAATAACCTATTGGACTTAGCAGCTTGCATTTGTATCTAAGCGTTGAAATGCAGGCCGTGTTGTATTTGTTGAGTTTGGATGACATACCTACCATAACAATAAAGTTGCGTGTGTTTTGTCAACAAAGATTTCAATAAAGTCACTTTGACCCGGAAGGAATCTATGTGTTACTGTACAAAGCTTCACTTAATGATTGTCATAGTTATCTACTGGTTGTCAACTTTGAATAATCCTTGGTTAGGTGCACACAACTGTTGAGATTCTTGTAAATGAGTAATGTGGTTTGTGTACTACAAATCTACAATAGCTAACAAGTTTGTCTAGTTTGCATTCATATGATTGCACCATCCGACAGATGTGTACATCAAGAGGACCTTTGCTAGTTCATTTATCATATAATATAACATCATGACCTAATCTGTATACAATACGTTTTCATTCAATGCATGCAAGTATGTATTGAGGAAAGGTCAAACTTGGATAAAGCAATAACTCCCCATTATTGTGTTTACATTGACTCATTATACAGTTTGTGCAAATGGGATCAATCAGATCCATAAATATGATGAGGTTGTATTTTGTGGATCCATCCAATTTGGTGGACTCGTGGATCCCCTCTTGCATCCGTCGATTGTATTTCTTGGACGCACCAGATTGTGCCAGCGCATTAATGAAGCATGTGACTTGCACACGTGCATTTGTCATATGCACACGTGATGTGCACATGACAAATGCACCTACGTGAAGCAATCTGATGCGTCTAAAAAATGCAATCAACAGATGCAAGAGGGAATCCACTAAATTAGATGTATCCACAGGATACAACCTCTAAATATGATTACGTACGACCCTATATTTGGCTCGAGTAGGCATTGCTCTAGTAACATGTGTGAGAAAGATTGGGCCTGACACATTCTTTGAGAAAGATTGGGCCTGACACACTTTGAGAAAGATTGGGCCTGACACATTCTTTGAGAAAGATTGGGCCCGGGCCCATTGACGTAATTTGTAGTCAACCGTAGGATATGTTCTAAAGTTCATTTTAGTAACAAAGCAAGTGGAAGCTGTAAAAATCTCTAAATAAAATCCAAAATTCTATCCTCAATTTGTTAGAAAAAGAAACAGTCTTAAATACGAGGTTAAGTAAAAGAGTACAGTACTTGGTTGAAGCACTTCATAAGACAACGTATCAGACCCCGAAGCGACGACGTCGTTCGTTCTACTAAGTTAAACATCCCACAACGAAACGAGGGGTTTCGATTCGATTCAGTTCGATTCTGATAATAAGAGTCGTTATCCATCAAATGTCTACAAATATTCCGATCGATAGGTTATATTATCTTCACGCAATTACTTTTTAGGAAAATATCGACTCGTTTTTGTATGTTATGTTCTTACTTATGTTCCTTAATTTGCATTGAAAAATACGGAGATACACGCTACGTCATATTCATGTCAATTCAAGTTCAATTCATGATTTGAAATAGAAGAATATCAAACGACCATTTCATTCTAATTATGTAACGAGTGTATCTGTTCCTCTTAACTTCCGTGTCCTCAAAATCATTTCATTATTTTTTTCCTTATTTAGCAACAACAACGTTTGACAGACTGTTTGACAGATTCCAATCCAATTACTGCAAATCATACCGGCCTCTTCCATCTTTGATTCGAATATAAATTGAATTGTAACAAGTCATTTTTTTATGTTCACTTTTGAAATCCGACTCTTTATCTTTCAGAAAAAATGGGCACTTTTGTTCATGCCATTTTGTCTCTTGCTGCCCTCTTTTGTCTTGTACAGACTCAAGTCTTCGCTGCTCAAAAGGTAGATTACCTCTGCTGTTTTTTTTGTAAATAAAATTTATATTTTTATCAGGTTTGATGATAATTGTTTGTGGAAATTATATTGCAGTCGTACATAGTGTACTTGGGATCACATTCGCACGGACTGAACCCTACAGCTGAAGACAGTGATATCGCCACACAGTCTCATTACAATCTACTTGGTTCTGTTATTGGCAGGTCTGATCAAAACATAATATCTTTACCATTTAGCTTATGTTAAACAATCTTCCTAAGCTGACATGATTTGGTTTTGCAGCACTAAGGCACAAGAAGCCATAATATACAGTTATAACAAGTACATTAATGGATTCGCCGCTGTCCTAAGCGACGATGAAGTCGAGAGAATCAAGAGTTTGCCTAATGTTCTTTCAGTTTTTGAAAACAAGGGTATTAAGCTGCATACTACACGTTCTTGGGAGTTTATGGGATTGGAAAAGAATGGTGTCCCGACATTACATTCCCTTTGGAAGAAATCAAACCATGGGAATGCCACCATCATTGGCAATCTTGACACAGGTTAGTATTACTTTACTAACGTGACACTGAAATATTTGCTTTAGTCTGAAGCTTAAATAACATTGTTTGTGGCTTTTATAGGTGTCTGGCCTGAATCTGAAAGCTTTAACGATGATGGGTTTGGACCTATTCCATCTAGATGGAAGGGAGCTTGTGTTGATGAGTCACCGAACAAAGTCAAGTGCAATAAGAAGCTAATTGGTGCAAGATATTACAACAAGGGGTATTTAACTGCCACTGGCCAAAAACTGAATTCCTCATTTGAGTCAGCTCGTGATACAGAAGGACATGGAACACATACTCTCTCGACAGCCGGAGGACGTTTCGTAGCTAAGACAAAGATTCTAAAAAATGACTTTGGGACAGCTAAAGGAGGGTCATCTAATGCTCGTGTTGCAGCTTACAAAGTGTGTTGGCCACCAGTTAATGACTATTCATGTATGCCTTCTGACATTATGGCTGGTTTCGAGGCTGCTATCGGGGACGGTGTAGATGTTTTGTCAGTGTCACTTGGTGGCTCACCTGTGGAGTATCTTGATGACAGTATAGCACTTGGTGCTTTTCATGCTGTGCAACATGGTATTACTGTTGTGGCCTCAGCTGGCAACTCCGGTCCTCTAATTTCTTCCGTGTCGAATGGGGCTCCGTGGATTTTAACAGTTGGTGCAAGTACTTTAGACCGTGAATTTTCCAACGTGGTTGCATTTGGTGGCAAGCACTACAAGGTATGATCCCATAATGTCTAGCTCATTGCTCTTAATGAGTTTTAACTTCTTCACTTCTACAAGTTGTTTCATTACTCTTTTTTAGGGTAAAAATCTTGGAAGCAAACTTCTGCCTAAGAGGCAATTCTATCCATTGATAGACTCTACATCAGCAAAGTTGAAATCAGCAACAGTCGACGCGGCGTAAGTTACAATAAAACAGAAAATGTATCGTTCGTGCCTCGCTGTTAGCTGTCAGGACTAACACAGTCTGTATGTTATTTTATGCAGTACTCTTTGCCAGCAGGGTTCACTTGATCCATCCAAAGTGAAGGGGAAAATAGTAGTATGCCTCAGAGGGGAGAATGCTAGAATTGAGAAAGGCCTAGTTGTCCAAAAGGCCGGCGGGGTTGGTTTCATCTTGGCAAATGATCTTTCGAACAATAATTCCCTCGTAGATGACTTACATTATCTTCCTGCATCGCATATAACTTACGAAGATGGTCAAAAACTTTTCAGCTACATCAAGAAGTCGAAGTAACCTTCAGTAAATTCTTTCACATTTCTTTTCCTCAGTTTTATCAAAGTACTTATTTTACGTGTTTCGATATGTGATGCATAGGAACCCACAAGCTTACATTACCAACATGAAAATTCATGTTGGCTCTCTCCGTGCACCTGTGATTGCTGATTTCTCGTCCATAGGTCCCAACAGTATCGACCCTGTGCTCATCAAGGTACTAATTTAATATCTGATGATATCAAGGCTATTGTTGTGCTTAGCTTGATGAATATCTTGTGTTTCTGGTCTTTTGCAGCCTGACATCATTGCACCAGGAGTTAGTATCCTTGCTGCATGGAGCGAAGAATCTAGTGATCCAGCATTAAACGACACTCGCCGGTTGAAGTTTAATTTTGCATCCGGAACTTCTATGTCATGCCCCCACGTCTCTGGTATTGTCGGCCTACTTAAGACCGTGCACCCTGACTGGAGCCCTGCAGAGATTAGATCAGCCATAATGACAACAGGTGCAACCTTGTTTATTATACATCAGTTATGAAGTAGTTTTGCAGTCACTTTGTCTTGCAATCAGTTACCATGTTAACAATGTTCTTGTTCTTTTGCAGCACTGACTACTGATAACTATAAAAAGCCAATCCTTGATTCATATGGCGACGAGGCCACTCCGCTAGACTACGGTTCCGGCCATATCAGACCCAACAAAGCTACAAATCCAGGATTGGTATACAGCTTAGGCGAGACCGACTATCTAAACTTCCTTTGCGCAAAAGGTTACAGCGCGAAAGACCTGAAAGCAATAGCAGGAAAGTTATACAAATGTCCCAAATCAGCTAGCCTCTTAAACCTTAACTACCCATCTATAGCCATCCCAAAACTAAAAGGCACAGTCACCATCCACAGAGAGGTCAAGAATGTAGGAAAGCCCGCAACTTACACCGCAAAGGTGACCGCCCCAGCTGGAGTTTCCGTCAAGGTCAAACCCGCTAGCCTCAAGTTCGACAAGGCCGGAGATGTGAAGAAGTTCAGTGTGACCTTTAAGGTTGTTAGGAAATTGTCACCTGAAAAATATGTCTTTGGGAGCTTGGTTTGGTCGGATGGGAAGCACATAGTCAGGAGTCCAATTGCTGTGCTTGGCGCTTAAATTTGAAGTATTGGGATTTTTAATAGTTTGTTGGATTAGAATATTCTAACTTCCAAGCCAGGGGTAATAAAGGAATTGTTGGTCAATTAATTACTGAAAATATTATGAATAATTTCAGCTAGCAAATAAATATGTGAAGCGAAATATTGTTAAAATTATTCCATTAATAAATACATATTATTGGCGTGAATTTTCGCAAAAATTACAAGGTCATTTTAGTAATTTTGTACTATATCATCTAGTTGTCTACAATCGCGGAACCCTAGAAAATCCAAATCGAGAGGGAATCGAGTTGCGAAGATGTTGCGAATTGCAGCTCGGAGGGTCTTACCGCAGCCAGCGGGCTTCGTGCGCGTTACTGTCAGGAAATTTCGAAAGGTTGATTGCTTGGCTGTGTTCCAGTAGGGAATGCAAATGTATCGTAATTTGAATTTTTTGATGCAATATGTTGAGGTTAGGTTAGGTCATAGATGTGTGTGTAACATTCCATTAAATGGATTTAGGATGATCCAATAGCATTTTACTGGAAAACAGTGATTGATAGTTGGCGCAATATGATAATTTTGGTTGCTATGTAGTTTCTAGGCATGGAATATGTCTGTAGTGTGTACACATAGTTGGGGATGTTCATATGATTATTACTTCTTATGTCTTACATTTTCAAATACAATCTCAAACGTAGTTGGGTTGCCCTAATAATTGCAGGATGCGAGGAATAAGTTCAGCGTTGTCCTCCGCAACAAACGAGTAGTTTGAGGACTGGGAGAACTATCTTTACTTTTTATGTGCAGAAGGGTACAGTGAGAAAAACCTGACGGCATTGGCTGGAAAGCCATACAAGTTTCCTGAATCAGACAGCTTCTTAAACTTGAACTACCCATATATAGCTGTCCCAAGCTGAAAGGTTTCGTTGAAATCACTAGGCGGGTCAAGAATGTTGGGGAACCTGTCACTTACACTGTAAATGTGACTGAACCAGCTCGAGTGTCCATAATGGTTGAGCCGACATGCCTCGTGTTTTATAAGGTTGGTGAGGTGAAGAAGCTTACTGTGAGTTTGAAGGCTGTGGGAAAATTGTCCCCTGAAAAATAATTGTTTGGTAAATTTGTTTTGGTCCGATGGGAAGCAAACAGTGAGAAGCCCAATTGCAGTGGCTGGCTCTCAAAATCGAACTGTCAGTTGATATTAAGTTGAAATAAAAGATGAATCAAGTCAAGTTCAATTCAAAATGGGAAATGATATATTATTACAAATGCTGTGGATTTTTAAAATCAAGGGCTGAATGTTGTTAAAAATGAAGAGGATGATGTATTTGGTAAGCGAAGACTACTGTTTCCCTGCATTTGTGACATTTCTTGGCAATGCACTGCTAGTTGTGAATTATGTTATTACATAGTTTAAGATAAGTAGGCCACATGATGGCTGAAATTTCTCCACGGGGCTTATCATGAACGATCTCCTTTTCCTTGTGACTGTAATGCAGTTGAGAAGCTTGATTTCTGTCCAAGGTTTCTTGAGCAATTGAAGTTAAAAATGACCCTGGACGTCAGTTGCTTGACACGGTATGTCGTATGTTCATTGATGCTATTCTAGCAAACACTTAACTAATTCATGTCAACTGTTTCTTGTGGATACGTGGTCCCTTTGAGCATATACAACCTTTGGAAAAGGGAATAAGATATTCTAGTTACCTTTCAGATATTTGGATGTAGTGGAAACTTTATAGGTAACCTGGCTTGCATGTTTCATGCTTTTGCTAATAGAGTTGGAACCAACAGGCATTTGAAAATGTGATCCCCTTTTTTGACTTTAACTACATACTTCCTTGTACCGATTCATATGATGACACTCTTGGTTTCATAATCAGAAATGTCTTGCTCGATAGGATCCTTAATGCATATTTCCTCGCATTTATCCGATAGAGTGTACACAATGACTATTTAATGTGTCTGTAAGCCGTCTCATTTTGGCGTCAAATTGTGAAGCTAGTGAATGTAAAGGCATTTAGGTACTTCTGGTCCCTTGGTGATGGTGGAGTCTCAAAAAGAGGCTGAAGGTGGAAGATGGATATCAATGTTGTTGCATTCAAGAGTTGTAAAACATGAATTTTGAACACCACCATGTGCTGTCATTAATGCTGATATTTTGGTCAGCTAAGAAATGCATTATGACATCAAGATCACAGCAGTCTTCAATGCAATAAAGGTAACTGTCATTGCACCTTTTACATTTGTCTGTTTTATTTGTCTTGGAACTTTACTAATAATCATTAGAAGGTGACTAATTAGTAGATTATCAAGAAATCAGATGAATTTACCCTTTGTGCAACTGGATTATTTACTATAAATAAGGATAAAGTTGATAAATAAAAGATTTTTTACAAAAAAATTTGACAATTAATGAAACTTGGTTTTAAAAATATGCTATATTTAATTTAAAAAGATAATGAATTTATTATTTTATGAGTATTTTTCTTTTGTATTTATTTGTGGTAATAAAATTAAATAAAAAAGGAACAAAAATAGAGAAGGCCCACAAGATGCGCTTTTTGTGTCCACTTTTCACTTTTTTACATACACACTTCTCTTATTCTTATCAGCAGCAGCAACCCACCAAAGCATCATTTGCTTACTTTCATCTCTCCGATTTTTTCACAGCAGCAACTCAAATCCACACACCACCACCCAGAACCAAATCGACACAGCAGGAAGGGCCGCAGCTTTCTCTCAAAACCTAACAAGGTACAAATTTTAGTTTTGTAAAACTCAAATCTTATCTACTCCAATCCAATCCCCTCGCCTCAATTCATGTTTTTTCTTCTGGGGTTTTGTTGATTTAATGAAATTCGATCCCTTTTCTTGGGTTTCTCTGATTTGATGTTGTTAGAAAAAAAGGTCTCGACTTTCAGCTTGCCCAATTTCAGATTCCGAACATGTCTGTGTTTTTGTGTTTGTGTGTGTGATGATTGCTCACTTTTATACCCCTTTAGTGACACATCTCTGAGTCAGTCAATCAGATCTTGCCTTTATGGGTTTAAAGACTGCTGCTTGATTTTGCATGCTATCCTTCTCTGCATTTTGTTCTGATTTTTTATGTATCTTTTTTCCTGAAAAGCATGCATCTTTCTTACTTTTCAGGTTTTTCAAGAATGGGATATTTCTGTGATTTTTGTGGGGATAGGAGATCCATGGTATACTGCAGATCAGATGATGCATGTTTGTGTTTATCGTGTGACCGTAATGTTCATTCTGCAAATGCCTTGTCCAAAAGACATTCAAGGACTTTGTTGTGTGAGAAATGTAATTTGCAGCCTGCAATTGCGAGATGCGTGGAGGAAAAGGTTTCACTTTGTCAGAATTGTGATTGGTCTAGTCACGATATGTCATCGTCTGGCCAGAATCATACGAGGCAGACTATTAATTGTTACTTCGGATGTCCATCTGCTGCAGAGCTTAGTTCCATGTGGTCCTTTGTGTTGGATAGTGCACCTGCAACTGGGGGAGAGAGTTCGACTTGCGAGCAGAAAATGGGGCAAATGAATATCAGTGAACAGGATTCTGAAGGTCCTCGACACGAGAGTGGAAAAACAGTTCTGCAACAATTGAAGGGAGTAGTTAGAGCAAATAGCTCTAGTGCTCCAGTTTCTTCAGTTCATCAGCTTAACTCCTCTACTCCGAGCATATGCCCGGTCGATCATCCTGGGAATTCGACATTGGTTTGTTACTAAAACTCATAAAAAAATGTCCGCACAAATTATGTATCTTTTACATTTAACAACTTAATGCTCCAATTCCATTTCATGACCTCTCCACCTTTTCTTTCGGTTACTTAGTTAGCAAGCCGCGGAGCAAAATGTTTCCTTGACGACGACATATATGGAGATCTCAATATGGATGAAGTTGATCTGAACTTTGAGAATTATGAAGAACTCTTTGGTATCAACTTTAACCAATCAGAAGATCTTTTTGAGAATGCCGGGATTGATAGTTTATTAGGGCCAAAGTCCACCAATGGCGTGCTGTCGGGATATCAGGATGCAGTTGCTACTCAGGTATCCATTCCACATATTGTCTGTTATTATTTGTATGCAGTATGCATAAAAGCTCTTAACACGGTACTTCATTATACAGTAAATGAAAACTGTTCTCTATATGTCCGCAAGATACTCTCAATAAATTCTATTGGTAAAGTGGCAGCACTATTTAATAAGATGCATATGTTTGTTTTATGCTTTTTCTTCGACTTGATGGTTAAAGAGTGATAACCTGTTGGGTGCTTATCTAGGCACTGTCACATCCAGTTCTTCCTGAATACAGTAATGCGGTTTCCGCGGATTCCATTAGGACATCAAAGACTGAGCCGATCATTAATTTCTCAACAATGCAAGCCAATTCAAGCATCTCATTTTCTGGGTATACTGGGGATACTTTCGCAGAATACCAAGACTGTGGAGCATCTCCTCTACTTCTGATGGGGGAGCCTCCGTGGCTACCTCCGGGTGCGGGAACATCCAATCCATCTGCTAGCAGGACTAGTGCCGTAATGCGATACATGGAAAAGAAGAAGACCCGCAAGTAAGATGAAATGCAAAGTTAATAATCTCTAGCAAACTTCCGATTTGGATATAACACTTTCCCCACTTCTTGCAGGTTCGAGAAGAAAGTCCGATATGAGACTAGAAAGGCAAGGGCTGATGTTCGGAAACGTGTAAAAGGACGCTTTGTCAAGGCTGGAGAAGCTATGATTATGACCCTCTGAGTCCAAGCTGCTAAGCTTACATTTTTTCAGTTTCATGTGCATAACTATCAAATGAGTCAGGCTCGGCATTGGATCCCAACTTATAAATTCGTCAGATGTGTTTATTTCGAAGTAATTAAATGCATAAGGTGGGTATTGAAAGTCATCTTACCCAGGACAACTGCTTCTACTTCTACTCAGTGTCATCAAAATAGCCTCAGGAGTCGGGCCAACATGGAAGCACCAAGAGATTGGTTATAATGTCTTTAGCATGAGGACATTGCAGTTTTGTCCTTGTTGTATGTTTCTACTGCTGCTACTGTTGTATCAAGATTAATTTGGAAGTTGTCTGTACAACACAGCCTAAATGTAGTGTGTTGTTAATAGAGCATCAGCCATTTAGCACTGTGCGCAGATTATATTTAGACTTTATGCATTTTTATGATTTCAGGTTGCAAATGGTGCCTCAACCTTATTCATGATTATTAGGATTTTGCAGTCAAGATTATTTCATGAAGCTAATACCTGATCTATGATGCAGTCGTACATAGACCAATAATCAGTCAGTTTGCTTAATCAACCTTCTGCAACAACATCAAGCAGTGCAAACTACAAAACCTAAACAAATACCATCAAATTTTAAATTTGTTTTCAGTTTTAAAAACAAGTTGATAATCATAGATAGATGTTCCTGTATGTTTGATAAAACATGTCTATCTAAATTCATAAAAGGGTAACAAGGAAATAGGCCTAGAGAAACTCTAGATGATCTTCTTCCTATCTCAGCTGTGTGCAATTTGAACGCCTAAGCACAACAGTATCTTGCATAAAGGGGTGATTTTGAAGCTAAAGCAACAAGCTTATCGGCCGTAAGGATGGTATCTGTTACTAGCACTGTAACCTGCCCTACTTCCATATGGCCCTCTACCAAAACCAGCACCAGGGCTGGGCTCATATCCGTTGGAACCAGGACCTGGAATATAAGCACCAGCACTAGGGACCCGATCATACCCAAGAGCACCAGGTCCTCGTTCATACCCAAGAGCACTAGGTCCTCGTTCATACCCAACAAAACCAGGTCCTCGTTCATACCTACCAGCACCAGGTACTCCCTCATACACACTAGCTCCAGGTCCACGTTCATACCCACTGACAACAGGGTTAGGCTCAAACTCACTAGGGCCTCTCTCAAACCCACCTACACCAGTATCAGGAGGTCCATAACCACCATAACCTCCACGTCCATAAGACCCTCCACCATATCCTCCCGCGAAAGAACCTGATCGACTAGGGTAACCATATGGAAAGTCTCCCCTATAACCACTGATGCCACTTCCAGCAAAACCACCATATGGGCCATTATAGTCACTACCACCCCCAGCAGGCCTACCACCATATCCACTATACTTGCTGCCATAACCCCCATGTGACCTATAAGGACCAGGGCCAAAATCATCACCACCAAAGCCACTATAAGAATTGTTGTAACCCCCAAAACGATCATTGTGAGGACGAGGCCTAGAGTCACTACCATGAGAAAATCCATGTACTTGGTTCAAAGGTTTCTTTGGTTCAGCTTTCTTGACCTCAACCTACACCAAAGAATATGATAGGGGATATTAACCTAGGCACTTACACTTACTATCAGAGTACTAAGGTCCTACCTTACGAAGAACAATAAGCCTAAAATATTGCCTCACGCGAGTCATCAAAAAAGAGAATTGTACCCTATAAAGTTCATAACCAAGTTAACATGTTTTCTCATTGCGTTATATATTAATCCGCTGAGAGCCCTCATAAATGGCATCCCATGATACAGTTCGAAAGTACTGACCTGTGAGCCCATCATATCTATCTTATTTCCATTTGCCATGACTTTATCAACTACCTGCTCACTATCAAAGACAACAAAACCAAATCCTCTAGATCGCTTGGTCTCATGATCACGTATGATTTCGTGTTCCAAAACTTCTCCAAAATTTGAAAAAAAGTTCTTGAAGTCATCTGCCAGTATCAAATGGGAGAGCACTTAATTATTGGTAACTCTACCAATGATAAATATTGCACAGCAGCCCACAAAAAATGAGACAAACCTTCCTCGACTGAAGCAGGAATTCCACCGACAAAAATCTTTTTTGTCTTAAACTCATTAGTCTGTGATGCACCTTTCGGAATGGTTCGCTTGATTTCAACCTGATCCATATTATTCCCAAATGCAATCATGTCAGACTAACAATAAAGGCAACTAATAACGGACAAGTCACAATAACATCTAACAGTACATGTTTAAAAAAGGAAAATAAGCAATTAGAAGTATGCTACTATATTGGAAAATTGATTACCACCTTTCAGTTCAGAATGAAAGAACCGATCTTCACTAACGGGAAAACCAAACAATAATAACAAGAATTATTTTACTTTTGTACAGCTAAAAATCCGATCGACTCAGGAAAATCAGAGACAAAGAACCATAAACTGTACATCATTAATCAGAACACACTATATAATATCGAACAAACCTGAACAATTTTTAACAATAATCAGCACAAAAACTGTACAGTACATAATGAAAAATCCATACCTGTTTGCCATTGATAACATGAGTATCTTCAATTAAGCTATCAACCACCAACGGATCTGCATAAGTAATGAAACCAAACCCTCTCGGCTTTCCAGTCTGCCGATCCTTCATAATCACCGAGTCAGTAATCTCCCCATACTTCTCAAAATACTTTACAAACGTTTCTGCATCCACAACCACACAAAAACAACACCTTTAACTCAACTCTAATCAAACCATCAGTAAAAAATGAAACTGAAGCAATCATCAGAAAATATCATCAAACCTAGCGTCGTATCTTTCGCGAGTCCTCCAATGAAGATTTTCCTGTAACGAAAATTGAAATTAGGTCAAACGAAATTGACATGTGAAAACGTAGGAGTTGACTGAAAAAAAAGGATAGGTGCATACCCGGGACTGGCGCCGTCGCCGTATTCGCCTTTTCTCGAACCCATCGATTTTGTCGATCGCGCCCGGCCGATACGAGTCGGTCAAAATTAGGGCTCGTTTTTATCGAGTTATAAATAAATATAAAGGTCGATATTCATATAGACAAGTTTATTTTCCCCACTTATTATAAATAATAATATTTGCTGAAATAAATAGTAATATATGTGGTTGATTTGATTAATTCGATTAAAAAAATTAATTTATTATTAGATTAGGCGGTAATATTTGGGATGTTTTGATTAAATTTCATTTATTATATTATTTTGATAATTCGATTTTGAGAAAAGATTAATTGAGAAAATGAATTTTTTGTAAAACAGAGTTTGGTGAGTTACGCAACCACGCCAAACACGACTAAAGCCGAAGTAGGTCGCACGCTCGGCTCCAATCGACTCACGAACCAAACCAGAGCGAAGATGCGAGGCAGAGAAGCGAGTCGAAATCGAGAAGCGGAAGATGAAGAAGAGGCTGAAACAGCACCGAATCAAGACGAAGAGGAGACAGTATGGAATCGGAAAAAGGAATCCCTAATTCATGAATTAGCGCGGAAGTTAATCGAATCGGGAGATCTCGATACTAAAATTACTGCTGCTAGAGCTATTAGAAGATTGTTAGGAGTTCTCCTTCTCCGTCTTCTTCGGCTAAGACTCGTGCTAGATTTGCAGCTGCTGGAGTGATTCCGCCGCTTGTTTTGATGCTTTTGAGTTTGGATTTGGATGCTAGGGAGGCTTCGCTTCTTGCTTTGTTGAATCTGGCTGTGAGGAATGAAAGGTTAGTCATTATCAGATTGTTGGTGAAGTTGTTGGATACTTGGATTTAGGGTTTTAGAAATTGCAAATTGTGAGGTCAATTGCTTTGATTCAGTTAGTCTGATTGTTTGTTGTTTGTTTGCTTGTGTGTGTGTGTGTGTGATGTGTTGTTTTGTGTCCTGAGCTATAGCTGCGGATTGTGAAGTTGATAGAATCTATTGGTATTAAATTTGGTGAATTTGAATGTGGTTCTTAAACGAATTTCGTCAGTTATTCACAACAAAAATATGATTCAGTTTTATGGACTTGTTGTGGCCATTAGGTCAGTTTTGTGAGGTTCTTTATGTTTATACAGTGTCTCCGTTTCCTTGTTTTCTCTAGACTGTAATCAAATGATATCCGATGACTTGAAACATTTAGGGCATGTAACTTTTACAATATTAACCATTAAGAAATGCTTCCTCATCTACTAATGATTATGTTTTCAAGGGATGTTGAAGGGCATGCCTTCCATCCTTCAAATATCTATTTTAATCATAATTCTTTGCGTGGTCTGTAACTTTATGTTCCAAGACTCAAAATGATCTGTCATGAGCTGAACCTGCACCAGACAGCTGGCAGTTAGTTACACAGCTGGCAAAAACAGTTAGAGATTGTAACTGATTGTGAGATTGATGTATAAATAGGAAAATGTGTAAAGAGATGAGATATCACATTTTGTAACCCTAAACACTGTACCCTTTTGGCGCGTTTGCCGAATTGAATAGAGTAGTTGTCCGAATCCCTGATTCCTGCAACTGTGTGATTGAGAGTTGTCGATGTGTTGAATTCTCCGGCGAGCGTCCTAGAATCATCACATGATCTGTAGTGACTGATAAAATGTTAGTTCTTGTGTCATCAGGAAAACCATATTTGTGACAGGATAACTTGCTATGATTGTATTGGCCTCTTTTAGGGGTTGATAAGTTTCTGTCTCTATTTCATGTCTCTTACTTTTTATATCAGTTGATCCATTGCTAATGCATTTTCATTTTCACCAGGAACAAAGTTAAAATAGTTGAGTCTGGTGCCATCCCCCCTCTTGTGGAGCTTCTGAAATTCCAAAATCGTGGTTTAAGGGAGTTGGCAGCTGCAGCTATACTAACACTCTCCGCAGCTGAACCCAATAAGCCTACCATTGCCTCTTCAGGAGCTGCCCCGCTGCTGGTTCAAATTTTGTGCTCTGGTAGTGTTCAGAGCAGAGTGGATGCAGTAACTGCTCTTCACTACCTCTCCTCTTGCACTGAAATTTCCAGCCCAATCCTTGATTCCACAGCAATTACCCCTTTAATGAACCTTCTCAAAGACTGCAAAAAACACTCGAAATTTGCTGAGAAAACCACTTCCCTTCTTGAGATACTTTCTCAGTCAGAGGATGGACGAAACGGAATTACAAATTTTAATGGTGGCATTTTAACTCTGGTCGAAACAATTGAAGAAGGATCACCAATCAGTTCTGAGCATGCTGTTGGATCTCTCCTAGCCCTTTGCCAAAGCTGCAGGACTAAATACCGGGAACTTATCCTAAACGAAGGTGCGATTCCAGGCCTCTTACGACTTACTGCGTATGGCACACCCCTTGCTCAAGAGCGAGCACGATTGCTTTTGGACCTTCTCAGAGATTCTAAAAAAGATATAAAGACACCATCTTCGGCCATAAAGAAAATTGCTTATGACATTGCCAAACGGGTAGATGGCGAGGAAAAGGCAGCCGAAACAGCGAAGAAGCTACTGCAGGACATGGTCCACAGAAGCATGGAGCTCAGCATGAACAATACGGAACACATTGCCTCATCAGCAACACTATCTCCTCAAAAAGCATCCTGCTCAAGGCAATGATGTTTCAGTCAAGCAAGCTGTCACCTTTTAGTAACAAGTTGTAACATTCTAACAGCACCTGTAGTCATGGGTCTGGCAGTCTCTTTTTTGTAAATGAAAATATATAAAGCTCATGTTTGATAGCAGTGAAACACTGCTAGTTGAAACTTATTTCCAGAGCTGTATCAGCATACTTGAAGCTATACTAATGCAAGATCAATTTTTCGTCTGAATTCTTGGCCGGCATCCAAAATGGCAGTGATGCTTTGGTGCGGTTGTCTGGCTATAAATATGTAAACTTGTTTGCATGTTTTGGTAAATATTTAAACTTCGTAACATATTTTGATAAATATTTAAACTTTGTAGCATGTTTTGATAAATATGTAAACTTTGTAGCATGTTCTGCTGAATATGTAAACTTTGTAGCATGTTCTGGTAAATATGTAAAGTTTGTAGCATGTTTTGATATATATGTAAACTTTGTTGCATGTTTTGGCAAATATGAAAACTTACAAGCATGTTTCTGAATTTTTTACGAAGGGATTGGCCACTAACATAGCTGCATGTTTAGGTAAATATGCAAACTTACTAGCATATTTTGATAAATATTTAAACTTTGTTGCATGTTTTGTTAAATATGTAAACTTTGTAGCACGTTCTGGTAAATATGTAAACTTTGTAGCATGTTTTGGTAATATGCATACATAATAGAATGTTTTGGTAAATATGTAAACTCAATAGCATGTTTTGGTAAATATGCAAACTTAGTAGCATGTTTTGGTAAATATGTAACTCGGTAGCATTTTGTGGTAAATATTTCAACTTCATAGCATATTTTGGTAAATATTTCAACTTAGTAGCATGTTTTGCTAAATATGCAAACTTAGTAGCATATTTTGGTAAATATGCAAACTTAGTAGCATGTTTTGATAAATATTTAAACTTTGTTGCATGTTTTGGTAAATATTTCAACTTAGAAGCATGTTTCTGAATTTTTTATCAAGGGATTGGCGATTAACATCGTGGCATGTTTTGGTAAATATGCAAACTGAGGAGCATATTTTGATAAATATGTAAACTTTGTGGCATGTTCTGGTAAATATGTAAACTTTATGGCATGTCCTGGTAAATATATAAAACCTGTAGCATGTTCTGGTAAATATGTAAAATTTGTAGCACGTTCTGGTAAATATATCAACTTAGAAGCCTGTTTTGGTAAATATGTCAACTTAGAAGCCTGTTTTGGTAAATGTGTCAACTTAGAAGCCTTTTTTGGTAAATATGTCAACTTAGAAGCCTGTTTTGGTAAATATGTCAACTAAGAAGCCTATTTCTGAATTTTTTTCTTATGGAGTGGCGATTAACTTAGTTGCATGTTTGGACTACAGAGTTAAATAAGCAATGTTAGTTTAAGATTCGCCAGAAGTACTTTTTTGATTCTGTAGACAATAATAAGTGTTTCACTTTATCAGGTTAAATGACCTGCTTTTTCAAGTGGAAAAATATACA
Organism: Sedum album; assembly: GCA_006409495.1. Lineage (NCBI taxonomy): Eukaryota > Viridiplantae > Streptophyta > Magnoliopsida > Saxifragales > Crassulaceae > Sedum > Sedum album. The sequence goes on from QZGG01000293.1 coordinate 56,813, forward strand.
ACAGGGTAGCATAGGCATTACCTCTCAAGTAAGATGTTCAACTCAGACTCAATTCAATCCAATGCTACTGATGTTATTTTGAATACTCGAAAGTACGAGCATTCATATCTGAGCATGAAAAGAAAACCACAAGAGGAAGAATCCACCACAAATGCACATCGACACTCATCAACTTATAGAGTACAACAGTAAAACACATGAGAATTTTCATTTTTTCCTGCGGATTATAAAGTTGAAAACTCCATACACGAAAGGCAAACCATCTCTAACTGGCACTAAAAATGAAAATTACAGCATGTAGATGAGCTGAAGAAATAGTAAACTGTGAAAACACACAAAAGTGATGAATAAGCAATACAATGCATGTGAAGTAATAGTATACCTTGTGAAGATGAAGTCAAAACCAAAACCGGAGAGAGGTGACCTGTAAAGGGCAGCGTATTAAGCTAGCTTGAGATTCTCGATAAATATATCGTTACGAAAAGTTCCGTTAACCAAACAAAGCCATTAGGAGTTGGGACTACACAAAAAAGTAGTTATGCAACTAATACCTAAACAAGCAGGGAAACATAGACAAACTAAGAACATACGGAAGCTGGAAGGAAAATGTAGCATATCCTGTGTTCCGTTGGATAACAGTACTTTTACATGTTCTTTTCATGGCAAGGGAGAAAGGCGATGCCAACAAAGAGAACACAAAACAACAACAAAAAACTTGACAATAACACAAACACAGCAGGACAGTGCTCGTGAAGTTTATAAAATCTCCAGAAAGCACCAGACTTTTCTCTTCTATAATACTAAAACATGCAACCCCTCGTTTCTCTTCCAATTGGCTGATGACCATATTGAGTTGCCGAAACTGTAAATCAGCTATGGATCAAACACAAACAGCAGGATTAAAGAGAACCAAAAACTCAAACTTTAAACGAAAAAAACTAAATAGTTATATGCCTTTCAACTCTTAAGTTAGCATCATCATCGTCACCATGGCACAACCAGAACCAGGACGCAGCAAGGAGACAACATTTACAAGCGCAAGGCGGTAGCTTTGAGATCATCAGAGTTCATATCATCAACATCCATAGGCGGAGGAAAATTCAAGTCAGGTACACTCCATGAACAACCAGCACCGTCTTCTCCAAAATTAATCACAGAAGAAGAAGAGTCGCAGTCACTATGACACTCAGCATCCTCCTCTAAAACCGGCTGCCGGTACAGCGATCGCACCGACGCCAATGCAGCCATCGGATTACACAGCTTCTGACTGCTAAATGTCTCCACAGTACTACTCATGCTGCTGCTGGCAGGCCTGTGAATGTACTGGCCGGAAAACAGGCTTCCGCGATTCTGAAAATCCACAGGCCTCTGAAGATGATTCAAATTTGAATTCAAAAGCAAAGGAGGCTGAGGTTGAGGCTGAGGTTGAGACTGAATCTGCTGAATTGGTTGTGAAGAAGGTAAAGGTGGAAAATTTGTCTTCGCTTTGGGACCACGAAACGACCGCGCAGCGGCATCGTAAGCTCTGGCAGCCTCTTCAGCAGTGTCGAACGTGCCGAGCCAGACTCTCGTCTTTTTAAACGGGTCACGGATTTCGGCAGCGTAACGACCCCATGGACGCCTACGGACACCTCGGAATCGGATTTCGGAATCCTGATCCCTAATCTGGGGATCCAATTGATTGTTTCCGATCATGGATTCTGCTTTGGGTCTGCGCATGATTGAATCGGAGATTGATTTGAGATGGTTAGGGTTTGGTGATTGGATGGTTGAAAAATGTGTAAAGATCGTACCTTTGTTGAAATTGGGTGGGAATTGGACCGACCCAGATGGATTGATTACTTCATTGTGGAAGAGGCGAATCTCAATTCGAGATTGGAGGGTTGGGTGGCGTTTGGTATTGCGTCGCTTGGCTTGTGTTACGGATTTGAGGTCGTCTCTAGAATTATCCGTCAGAAGGGGACAGAGAGAGACAGACAGGCTTTCAATGGATTGGAAAATTTAGTATTAGAATGACGGAAATGCCCTTGGAGTTTGATGACATATAATTAGCGGATGAAATTATTGATTTGATTAATTTAATAATTGAAATTATACTGAACTAGCGGTTGAAATTGTAAAAGAAATACGGAACGATTGTACTTGACGACTATTTTGATATTAAATTTCATCAGCTAGAGATCCTTTTAATCTTTTCCCACACATATTATACTCGTAAAAGTATTTTGATAATTCCAAAATTATCAAATTTGCTTTCAAGGAAGTGAGACTCGATTATTGAAGATGAAAAACCGTATGAATAAAATAAAAAGAAGTGGAAGACTTAAACGTACATTTGAATAAGATCCATTTCCACATAATAACAAAATAAATAAACCAAACAAAAAAAGCATATACCTTCGAATGTTCTCTCGTACTTCTCAACTCACGCTCCGATTCAAGCGCGTGACTCTGCTTCCACGTCAGCCCGACCACATCTATTCAAACGTACTGCAGTGCATCACTTCCGAGCACTGACTTCAAATCTTCAAATAAGGTTAGTCATTAATCAAGGTATGCAATTGAGTGTCCGCAAAATATTTGACGACTTTTATATTTATTTGATTATTATTAATCAACGATCGATCGTAATATTTCAAACAAATTTATTATCCTAAGGAGAGAAATTTGAACATCTCTATATATTCTATATATACTCTATCTAACCACACCTAACATTTTCAACAAAGCCACCAAGGAAGAACTTGAAATGAGCTGTCATGGAGGATCAGCTGCTTCGCAGGGCGAAAAGGGTTCGGTTTCGAATGAATCTGACTTGAAACTAATCACATCTAATAGCATGGTCAACGCGGCGGAGGGCGGGGTGGAGGAGGGATTGATGACATTTGTTCCACCATTTAACTTTGCTATGGTGGACAATGGGGTGTTCAGGTCGGGTTTTCCTGATGCTACTAACTTCTCCTTCTTGCAAACCTTAGGCCTCAAGTCCATCATGTAAGTTTAGCTCTATCTCTATCTAGTTGCGCATATGCATATGCATATGCATATACATGTAAACGCGACGAGAAATGTTCTCATTCGTCAAACTAGTTTTTTGTGGTGAGCTGTTCTGTTGAATTTCAAATCTCAAAGTGCAGTCTTAACAATATAAGGTTCCAAAATAGTTTTGAATAGTTATTATCAAGACATATAACCTTTAAAGTATAAGCATGAAATACATAATTTCCTTTAAATGTAATGTCAGCTTTATCCAAACTTAGGAAATGTGTAAACTGTAAACCAGTCAATTTTTTTATATGACTTTGCTGCATTTGATTTGTGTGTAGTTGTCTTTGTCCGGATCCGTATCCGCAGGCCAATGCCGAGTTTCTAAAAGCAAATCAGATCAAGATCTTTCAGTTCGGTATAGATAGTCGCAAGGTATGTAACTACAGAAGACTTATTTGTATAGATCTTGTGCTGATAAATATGTGTAGAGAACATGTAAATGTGCTTTTGATATGGAAAATTTGTTGTTTGATTTCCAAAAAAGTATCATAAGGCATATGCCATTGAGAGCTAATGACATCAAAAAGGTTGTACAGATTCAAACAATAATCTAGAAAAAAGGTACATAAAGTGAGAAGATGTATGACAAACCCTAATTTTTTGTAACCATATGTTAAGGGTAGCTAGTACTTCAAATGTGAAATGAAGTGTATTATTCTCTCCTTGCTCAAACAGTGTAGGATTTGTGACTTGATGCTACTAAATTGATCTTCAAAGAGCCTCAAAATACTAATGATTTGCATTCATTTGATATGTTGTTTTAGTTTTTCATCGATAGTTACTGCTTATATACATACAGATGTCTGTATGAACACGAACTTATCAGTACGTGTGATTCTCCTCATCGAATGACATATTTTATACTTAACGTGGTATCTTAGGATTTTCAAAGCATGCAATGTTTTTGGGTGTTTAGACAGACATGTTTCATTTGTTGAACAAATAGTCTAACTTGCAGTTGTGTTTCAGGAACCTTTTATCAACATTCCTGAGGATCTGATTCGAGATGCTTTGAAAGTCATACTTGGTACCATATTCTTTCACCTCTAAAATATAACTACTAATTCCAAGTCCTCTTCTGATTGATGTTTATGATTTTAATATCATGCAGATTCTCAGAATCACCCAATATTGATCCACTGCAACCGCGGAAAGGTACGTTAGTATGATCAAGAAAAACAAATCCAAATAATTATAAGCTTTAAGTTCCATGGGTATATATATGTGCAGCATCGAACAGGTTGTTTGGTAGGTTGTTTAAGAAAACTACAGAAATGGTGCCTTACTTCCATCTTTGACGAATACCAACGCTTTGCTGCTGCTAAAGCAAGGGTATCTGATCAGAGGTTTATGGAAATATTTGACACTTCCAGCTTGAAGCACGCGTCGATGTCGTTTTCATGCTCACAGAACAGGAAAGAGCATCTAAGAACTAAAGCAAGGCACCCTACTTCATAGAAATTAAAGAGTATTCCACAAAAAGCCAGAGCTGTTTTAAGGAGTTGCAGCATTCACCTTGACACTGATTCAATGGAAGATGAATCACTGCATTATGGGGTCATTATTTGTCTGAATTCTGAGCTTGGGATTTGCTCATGCAAATGCTACTGTTTAAATACGTTTTTACTGATGAATAAATTTTGAGCAGACAACATCAAAGAGGCTCCTCCTGTAGATGATGAGCAATTCACACTAGGAGCATGTATTTGTTGTGACATATGTATTCAAAATCTTTGTATCAGGACATTAACTGGGAGTATAGTCAATTGATTATTGTCAAAGAAACCGGCATGGCATGAGGCCTTAATCATTTTGGGTTCAGATTTTGAACTGATTTTGGGAAAACTGGAAAAGTTTAAAAACACCCCCATAATTGAAAGCTTTAGACTGAAATACAGATTACATAACTGTGACAGAAAACTTGTAAGTAATAATATTGATAGAATTGAGTTACAATGATTCATTAGTTTGATCCAGTCTTCTCACCACGATCATAAAATTGAAGACAGGTATGTATCATAGCTTAAGGGACCCTAGGAGGTTCAAGTTTCCTTCGGAGCCATTTTCATCAGTATCAAGAATCTTCTGAGTTTCTTCATTGGCAACGAAACCATCTGATTTCATTTGGGTAAGAACAGGTGACACATCTTTCCCAGCAACAATGTTGGCCCTCAGTAATCTATGATATGTGTCGATTTTTAACAATCCAGACTCCTTTAGTGATGATACGACTTCTTCTAATCCTTGAATATCCGCCTGCCCTTCCATGTAATCAAGACATGTGTCTAAATCAGCAGGTTGAGGCCTCCATCCTTGCCTTTTCGTCATCAGTGCCTTCTTCAACATATCAACTGCTTCAGGCATCCGATTTTGTGACAGATAACCTGCCATTAAAATACTCCATGTGGAAGCACGAGGTTCTTTACCCTCGACCATTTTTTCTTGTATGAAGGAATTTGCATTGTCGACAAGACCTTTACTGCAGTAGGCGCTTAGAAGCTTGTTTACCACCCGAATGTCGTACATTTCACAATGAGACTCCCACTCCTTGAAGATCTCCTCAGCCCCATCAATGTCATCAAGTTTTGAAAGACAAGAGATCATGCAACTAACATATGAAGTCACCTTTTTAAATGATAATTTGCTTTGATTCCAGATTCTGTAAACATCGTCCTTAGAGCCAATGTCAGTGTAATGTGTAAGAAGATTCTCGGCAGCAAATCTGTTTCCCTTAAGGGGGATTTTCCCCTCTAATTCCTTGAGCATCTCTAAAGCCTTGTCAAAATCTCCAACCTTTATATACCCATCAGCAGCAATAGAATATTCTTGCCAGGTAATATCAAGCGTTGGATCCTCTTTGATTTCATGTAATATCTTCTCCATTTTGCTTATATCTGATGCCGAAAAAGCACTCAACTGATTTCTTCTAGTAAATATATCAACAGGAACTCCTTTGTTATCCATTTCTTGAACCATAAAGTCAATCTTATCATGCATCCCGGTTTGAGAATATAGGTGGATCATATTATTGTATGAAAATGAGTTATTAGCCATCCCCAACTCTCTCATTTTCTGCATCATATGTTCAGCTTTTCGATATCCTTTTGTTGCACATAGTTCCTGAGCATAGCCCCATAAACTACATCTGTTCTCATATTTTCCTTTAAGCTGTCAAAGTACTTTTCCGCAAGCTCTATACCTTGCACTCTAGCTAGCAGCTCCAACCTGTCTCCGACGTCTTTAGGAGTCAATACATAATACCTACGATCAGTCATCCACTGGCAGATCTGAAAAACATAGAAAGAGTCATTCTCATGAACTAAATGAAACAAGAGAAAAGCACTCGAAAAGAAAACAAATAAAGACATAAAGTGAATAAAATAACATGAACCATAGAGTTTCGCTACTGACTCTATATCAAAAATCCAGTCACAGACTGACCAATCCATTTCAATTCAACAAATGATAAAATAAGAAATAATTCTTTCTCAGAACTTACCACGTTTTACAACAGTCGATGGTCAAATGTATAGTGCAGCGAGTAATTAAAACAGACAACCAGCGAATATATATACCTGAAAATTCGTATTCATGGTTCCAACCAGTATATGTTAATACAATCTAGTTTATTTTACAAGTGCAACACCAAAAACAATCCAAAAGCAGAACCAACAGCAACTCGCTAGCCTCCCCCGTTCTAAATTACCATTACAACATGTTATCAGCAGCAAAGACTTGCCATTTAGTTTCTTACAAATGACAAGTTTAACATGTTCCGCAAAATTTGCATCAGAACAAATTAAACAGATAAATAACAAAGCACAGGAGAGGAATTGAATGAAACCTGAAGAGCGTGATCCCATCGATTAAGTCTTTTCATGACACCAACAAGACTCTGGAGTTTGAGGCAGTCGACCGGCCTCTCTTTCGCCCACTGTTCCAACACCGGCACAATACTCTCTTTCGGGTCATTAACATCGCGTAATCTGCTGAACAGAGACTTCGATACCGGCTTTGCCAATCGCGGCTTCCTTCTGGAATGAGAAGACGAGGTGGAGAACGCCGCCGCATCTTGAAATTGTAGCAGATTGCAAGCGACGAGAGAACGGTAGATTTTAGTTAAGCAGTGATTTGTGTTAGAAGATGTTGATGACGAAAGCTTCATCATTTCTGTACTGTGGATTTTGTATCGAATGGAATTTGACCTTCGCAGGGTTTAAACCCTAAACCAAACCCTAATTCAAGGTTGTGTTTGGCAGAGCAAGAATTGCTACTGCCAGGAAATACATTATGCCCTAAAGTCATTTATTTATTTACTTATTTATTTTATTAAGTAGCTTTACTGTGTAAATTCAATGTTAGAGACGTTAATGGTAAATGTTATACATAACCATTAGGATGGTGACCTAGTGGTTGGCAAGGAGTCTTCATAAACTACTTGTCCTAAAGGTCATGGGTTCAATCCATGACCTCACCAATTATTCTTGCCTTGAAGGAGGACTTTCCTATTCCCTTTCCTACTCCCCATGTGGTGGAGTCTTTCCTATGTAATAGTTTCGGTTGGAGGTCATGTAATGGTTTAGTTTCGAATGAAGGTCATGTAATTGATTGTTCATGTAATGGTATAGTTTCGATAGTGATTTGTAATGCTCGAATTGAGCTTGAAATGTACCCAATGTAATCAAAAAAAAATGGTAAATGTTATACATTGCTCAAATTCTAAGCTCAAATAAATTTAAGAATTCTGAACACCGAAATGTTAGACCAGAAATTGAATGACCAACTGATAAACCGTTATTATTACATTTGTACAATAACATTTCACTCTTTACAGCCTAACATATAACACAAACTAGAAGTGTGAAACACAAGAAAAATAGTCTATGCAAGGCTTGAGGGTCAAGTTGAAGCACCAAACTTAACCATTTTCATAATCCATAAATCTTTGAAGAAATACCCAAAGTTGCTAACCAAAGCAACTTGAAGCAATCTCAAGTGTCAATCAGCCTTGTAAATGTTCAGTTCTTGTTGCAACTCATCTATTACTTTGTCCTTCTCCATAACCTCATATTTCAAAGTCATATTCTCTTCTTTGACATCTTCAAGCTGAGACGCAATTATTTCCATTTTCTTCTCAAAAGCCTCGTCACTAAGCTCGAATGCGCCTTCCACAATCCTCACAATTCTCCATAAACTCACCACCAAGATCAGCCCTCCGCCGATTTCATCCAAGCCCACCTCCAACACAAGTGCCAAAACTAATACAACACTGTCTAGAATATACCCTGGCTTTCTGAAGAAAGCCATTCCAAGACTGATGGCCAATGCCACTGATTTTGTTAAAAGAAGACATACAATGGCTGTTCCTGCCCAATGCAATGCGCGAAGTCTAACTTCTCTTGACTCGCTCGCTTTCTTGCCAGAGCAGGAAACTATGGAAGATGAAAGTTCAATAATAGTTAGGATGATATCAAATGTCAGGAGTATAATACTAATAATCCGAACAGGATTTGATTCAAGAAACCGGGTCAATGAATTTCCTGACTGAGAATTGTTGCCGGAGTCAAATAAATGGTGGATCTTTTTCCTTCTTTCCAATGTCTTAACAAGATCTTGGACAGATAATTCAACTTCAGTCAAGGACATGTCGATACTAGGAGGCGAATGAATGAAGCTCGAGCTAGCAGGGATCATTTGTAGGATGGTGTGGCAAAATGTACCATATAATTTTGTGTTGCTCAGGTTTGAATTGTAGTTCTGATCAGTGGCCGTATTCTGAAATATTTTCGCAGGAATTGTCTATTTGGGACATTTATTTTAAGGTGTAACGTAATGTTTGGAACTGAAACTTAGTACTTTTTTCAGCAAAATGCTTGCTTAACTTCAAAGATAGATAACTCTACAAGCAATACAGTTAAAAGTCTGCAGATAATTCCTAACAATAGACAATGTTACCCAATCACAAAATAGATTATGAGAAATCTTTCCTCAATCACAAAATATATTACATAAAGGAAGATAATTATTTATTAGGACATCTTCTTAGACTTCATTTTCAAGCATTTTGAAGAGGATGTCCTTATATATTTTTGGAACTTCTTCACTGAATTTCTACTGCTGTGCAAAGTCCTTCCGATAATGCTCTCGAATCCTGCACTGGGTAATATGGCCCTAGGATGCAGGTAACACCAAAGCAACATATTAGATACATAAATGTCAAAGTTGCAAAATTTATGGCAATGCTCAAAATCATATCATGTCTTAATAAGATATGAAATTCACCTTTGAAGCTCAGGAAGCCTTTGGCTTTCACTGTGTTCAAAAATTTCTTTGATTTTCTCAGAAAGCTAGCAAATTTGGGGTTACCGGGAACCAGATTTGCAAAAATCGCATCTTTCACATTAAAATGGTCACTTGGAAATGTATCTTTGATGTGCTGCAAAATAATCGCATTCCCTTCGCCTAGAGGAACTGTTTCTGATTCCCCATTACAGTTATCAGCGCTTGTAACATTTGATGCTATATGGGTCGAGGAATTTCCTTGAAGCAATTGGAAAGATAATACAACTTCCCAACGAACAATCTGAATTGTCCTTCCCAACAAGTTGTCAACCTCTTTAAGAAAATAAGCATTATTCCAAGTGAAAATATAGTGTGACATAGTTTCATACAAAATGGTTAAACCATGTATCTTCGGGCACTGAGCTTGATACTTTGTTAGGACATCATGAGCTAAAGCCTTCTGAGTTGATTCGAGCGATTTAACTATCAATGCTGACCTAGAGATAGCATTTTCAGACAGAATCTTGAGTATTCTAATCAATGGCAGTACAGCAGCAACAACAGCATTGGGGACTCCCAGCATTTGCGCTAGTATTCAACTCAACGCGAGCCATCGAATGAATCGATGCTTCAACTTGTCTGAAGCAGCCGTGAAGCCTAGGAATCTCGGCAACAGATTTGACTAGGGTTTGACCCACATGGCCAGAGCCATTCAGCAATATCTTGCAATGTCTAGAGACATCAGTTTCTTCCTTGACAGAGAAGACACTGTCTGTGTCAACATCAACCAGTGATGACACTTCGGCTTTGGTGGCCTCACATCCTAATGCAGCAGCTACGTCAATAATGGCAGATAGCGAAGAGACTTGGTAATCAATGAGAATGAAAATGCCAAGCACGGAAGCGGCAGAGTTGTTGAGGATGTCAAACTCGACAGCATTGACATGGAATTTTCTAATCCCTGATGCACCAAAGCCACAATTGAGAATGGAAACTATCCTGCAGAGCAGAGATGGAGTAACTCCAGAGGCATGTGATAACATGAGCTTGTTGAGCATAATGACAAGAGCTGCTCTGAATTGTTCGCAACTGAGCCATTTGGTGATGGAGAAGATCTCTGACTCTGACAAGGTGGCATTGTCGAGGTTCTGGCAGAGGGTTGATGATAATGGATCAATGGTGATTTGAGCAAAGTCACGAGCCACAGAGTAGACATATGAGGAGGTGAGGATTGACCCTTTGTCCCCGAAATTAACTATCATCATGTCCCTCTTCTTCGCAGCTGTTGTCCGTCTCCCTCTCAAACTGATCAAAAGCCAGTTATTGTCTTTAAAAACAAAACTTATGGCAGTGTGACTCAGCGACTGCTGATTCTATATTTCTCCGAAACGTGTATTAGTGGAACATGAAGCTGGCAAATGGAGTGCATCTCCAATCATTCCATATTGAAAGAGTCCAAGTCCAACCTAATGTCCCTTGGCAACCTCGACAGTCCTAGCGGAATAGCTGCAAGATTATAAAGTCAAGGTAATTGGATAAGCATTTAAGAATCAAATTATATAGAATCTTTAATTTCTACCTGCATTCAAGTGATCAATAATCTCAGGTCTGAATTTACCTATACATGTGTGACTTTTCCGAAACAAACCCAAACTCAATCAGCGCAAAGTCGAGTCCAAATTCAGCAATACGACACTCGGGTATCCAAGCCGAACCACTGGTCACCCTGCGTACGTCAATTCCGCTAAATTTACCCGGTGACCTCTCGAATCGCATTTGGGTTCGCTTTGGAACCCTAATTCTCAATTTTAGACCTGGACTCTGTTTATCTCTACTCCAGCGCGCGTATTTTACCTTTGACGAGCAATTCTTTTCAAATCCTGGCCGTTGATTCTCATTTGATCTAAGGCTTTTAAACTTCCACGTATGCACTGGATTTGTCCAGGTCAGCAGCCACGCTAAATCGACTCAAAACTATGCCGTTTTTTTATTCGGCTCCTTATAAAATATTGCCTCGTATTCAAAATCATTAAAAATGACTAATAAATTCAACAAAATTATACATTAATTGAAATAAAATAATTTGGACAAAATAAATAAATTTTGATCAGCAAAATGCTGAGGTTACAAGACTAAAGTGTGCTATGCTCTAAATGAGGAACATGAAAGGGCTTTCAGAGATTCTTGTTCAGCAGAAATTCATTTTTGAGAGCCAAGAATTTTGATTCTAGTTCCTTGTAGTCAGGCAGCTTAGGATGAATGTGATTCCCATGTTTCAGCTCATGAACCTGTAACGAACTATGCCTCGTAAAATGGGATTGATGTTCCGTATCTTGATGCTCATTAGGCATTAATACGGACCTTCTACTCGAACAATCACTGCATGAGTAGAACTCACTCTCTTTAGTTTCTTCCATTCCACTTTCATTTATAACTTCATGAGAGGATAGTCTTCTGCTTCGACTTACTTCGTCCGTTCCTTGCTTTGGGCAATAAGTACTACTCGCGTTGCTGCACGAATAGTCCGTGTGGCCTCTGAGTTGCTTCCTCTGATTATTCCCGTAGTAGTTTTCGTAGCTCAAGTCTTTGAAGCTCCAATATTCTCTGGACGTCGATCTTTTCTTCGATTTTCTGTTACATAGCTTACTAGTCTGTTTAAAGCTCTTAACACCAGGGAGGTCATCCTCGAGTTTTTGCTTCTTTGGAAGTACTAATGATTTGAAGATAAATACTCTTCGGTCGAAAAGATGGATATCCTTCGAATTCGGGGATCTGAACTCTTGTATGTCATCCAAATAAACCACATTTTCTTCTAAGCATTGAACCAACTCCTCTGAAGAATGTGATATTTCTGGAACGATAATATTTGTTTCATCGGAAATACCGATCTGTGCACTTTTCTCTTGTTTTTCCGGACCTTGAGTGACTGGCACGAGTGCTTTAGACCGTGACGAATGGTGGTCAGCTGGGGAGCTCACTGGCAAGGTGATACACAAAATTTATTGTCTGCAACATCCTCTTTCGTCTATGAAACCGGAAGACCACGCGTCAAATTCGTCGAATTCTTAAAAATGTCACATTAAGAATTTGGCAATTTGCTAAGTACCTGTTTCTGATGCCATTCAGAGTTGTATCCTATAGCAAGCGGAGACTCAGAGCTACCCTGGAAAATATGGCAGTCCCTAAATATCTCATTCACCACTTTGTTCTTGGCATCTTCCGCGACAGTCTTTATCGATAGATTGTTCCGTATCTGCATTTTGTCACACATAACCATAAGTATTATAAATCTAAACACATTCAAATTCTATATAGAATTCATGTTATGTACCTGAGAGTTAACAAGGTTGCCTGGAAGCAACTCAAGAGCTGACATAACAAATCTCTGTCCATATCGTTCCCCAAAAAGCTTCCTAACCTTGCGAAGCTCCGGTATGTCACCACATCTAGCTGAAGCAAATATCAAACTGGACATTGCTTCATTGATATCATTAGGACAGTCCCTGAAACACATCATACATTTCAATAACACTAATCGCTTTCTTCACATCACATTATGAATCTGAGAATACATGAGCTGAATTAACGTACTTGTGGCGGCGAATATACGCTAAGTTGATCAATATAAATTCACAGAAATGATCTAACAGATCATACACTTCTATGATCCTCTCATCTTTGTATATCTGCTCAGCCTGGTACATAACATTAAAAACTTAATTTCAATGAAACAATGAGCTTCAAAACAGAGCAAGAAACAGAGCAAATTAAGACATTAATACCCTTGTGAAGGCAATTTGTGCATGTCCGAGTTTGATTAGCTGAGCAACATCTAGCCTCAGCTGTCTGGCTATTGAACATCTTTTGTTCTTGAGCAGCACCAGCCGGCACTGGACCTGTCTCATCAGCTTCTTGCTACAATGCATTAAAACAGAACACATCAGTAACAACAAAAACCTTAAACAGAGCAAAAAAGCAAGAGAGTTATTATTTTCACCATTTTGACGCCTTTCGCCACCCAAACAAGAAGTCCAACATGTTTGGAGTGATGTTGAGTATGAGATTGAGAGCAGAGATGGATCGAGCTTGTGGGTTTATGGAGGTGAGTTGAGATAAGTAGTGAGTCAACGAGCTGACTGGACGAGTGGTTGACTGGGTTTGTGGGATGAAGAGTGGGAGAGTAGAAATCGGAGGAGGTTAAACATGGTCAAATGAACATGGTGAGCTAATTTTAAGGAGAATATGGTTTGTCTTGCTGATGAAGCTGTCAGTGATGTAATGTAAATCACCTTTTGAAAGGCATAATTGAAATGATGACATCCATAAGGAGCTCAAAAGCTGAGATGCTTCAGTAAAAGCTTCAAGCTTTGTGGAACATTTTAACTTCTTTTATGGGCATGTGTTGAAGCTTGAGAGTCAAGCAACTAAATATTATTCAAATCCTTACCGTCTACCCTACTGATCTACCATTGAGTCATATTCAATGGTGTATAGTCATTCTTTCTACTTAACCATGAAGTTTAGAAATCACAATTTAATAATGACAACTTCCTTAGCAAGTTCATACTAAAATAGGATTAGGGTTTTTTAAATCCAAATTGATAATGTTGTGAACATTACTCCTATATAGGAAGAAGAGTGTATCAACTACCAACTAACTTCCTTAGTGATGAATGTGCATCTGCTACTCGGACGGTCCAGATTTAACCACCCTTAAAAACATAGCAGACCTACTGCACTAGTGATCATCCCAAACCATCTTATATATACAGACATTCACACACTCATCATCTTCAAAATCAAAAAAGACCCAAACCCAAAATCATCTCATCTTCTAAGAAACAGCTGATAAGGAATTGAATAGGAACATAAAGATGGTGTTTTTCTGCTTTTTAGTGGATCAGAAGAAGGTGGTGAGAGGAAGCAAGCCATTAGCTGGGATGTGTTCCAGGTGTGGTGGAGGAGCAAGTGTAGCTGATATGAAGACTGAAACAAGATTCTGTTGTGTTCCATTTTACTGGAAATGCTGGAGAGCTATCATCTGCACCTTTTGTGGAGCTGTTCTTAAATCCTACCACTAAAACAAACACTTCTTCAACCATTCATTTAGGTAGCAACAGAAGAGACATGTCTTTCCATTAAGCTTCAACCTCAAGTCCTCTACTAGGTTTCATTGTTGGTTTAGGTTCAGTGCCAACCACAACTTTTTAAGGTGTTTTGTGGTGGTCCAAATGTGTGTTCCACACAATTGTTGTAATGTTGTCCAATGTCTATAACTAATCAACTACCATTAACTGTTTTGAAAGATGAAACCAAATGTCTTCAACCAAAGAATCAAATCATATTGAACAAATTTGAACATATGAATGTTTCAGTACAGACAAAAATACATACATACACATTTGAATATGAACTAGAGCAGGAGATCAGGTAAGTAAACAGCAAAAAAGTTGAACAATTGGATCCAGCTGATTTTGTGTTGTACCACATGGAGAGCAATCAATGCTAGTCGGCAAGTGTACACATAGACATTTCAAAGTCAAAGCTTTAAGATTTAAATATATAACACTGAGCATTAGGTGTAACTAAATTAATCTGATGGTCAACCATTAATTGCTTATTTTCCAAGCACTATCTTCCATTTTCACAAGTGCCCATGTTCTCAAAAAACTACCACAAAACAGACTTGTTTGTAAATGTCACTGAGTGAAAATTGAAGTGAGCTGCTTGGTGATTTCCATTAAGTTCAGTTTTCTGAGTGCAGTGCAGGTGAAGAAACAGGTTTCAAAAATTTATGAACCTACCCAAATTTTCTCTCCAACCAAATGACATTAAAATTTGATCAGAATGCAACTAGCAGCCAATCACTGTGTCTTCCTGATGGCAACTTAAAAAATGGAGTAAAAAATAGGAAGGTTCTGACTTCTGAGCTTTGACTGTATTTATTTTTCAACCTCACCAGCAGCTGGCATTTCAAGTATAAATTCCCCAACTTGACATTGATATCATTTTCTGAAAATGTATTCATTTTTTAAATTCAAAGTGATCAATTATAAATATCGACATTTCGTAACAGAAATTCGTCAGCCAAATCTTAAAAAAAACTCATCAAAATGTTATAATTTCAAAGTCTTGAGTTGCAAGTTATAAGAAGCCATGTTCCTTCTTGTAAATTTTAGAAGAAGCTTTTTTACCAATTTTCAAAGAGATAGTTGATGGTTATGGTTTGACTATAAGCTATTTGTTGCTTGTAAATTGTTTGTTTGATTCAATGTGTTTGTAATTTTGAAGGCACTAAAATCAATTTATTATATAATAATCTATCTAAATCAAAAGCAAATGCTTTAAGAAACCTTCACATGCAAATGAAATGTACATGTAACTCAAAGTGACCAAAAAAGGGGCATCACATCAACATTTTAAGGTCTCAAAAAAGCTATAAGTCTACTCTACCTCATGCTCATTGGCTTGCCATAACACAACCTACTCCTACTTCTACTCCTCCCTTGAGATAAGTGAGTAGTTAAATGGCTCTTTTTAGATGCTAAGCAATTTCAAATAGTGTGACATTCATCAAGAACCATTTTCTTCTTCTACTACTCTAAATCTACAACAATGGTGGCACATACAATGACTAAGGGAAGTAGTAGAGGGATGACCAAAACTAGGGCTTATGGTAAGATGATGATTGTAGCATTTGGGTTAGCTGTGATTGCTGTCATGGTGGTTCACAAGCTTAGAGAAAGAAGGATACTTAATCTCATTGTTGAGGATAAAGATCAGCAGCTCATCTCCCTTCATCTCCTTCTTCAGGTATTTGTATTCATATCTATCAATCTTGGCATGCATGCAATTTGTTACAACTGATGCAATAGACAAAATGAATTTTTCACACTCAGATTTGATGTTTCTATGGTGTAGAGGGAGATGGATTTGAACAAGGAGATGAGTAAGAAGATTGAGGATTTGAAGCCAAGGCTAAAAATGCTTAGAAGTCAGAAGATAGAGTTGCATGGAAGAGTTTTAGAGCTTCATTCCACAGTTGCGTCACTTAAAGATGACATCAAAGTTGTGGAGTCAAATCTACTGATAAAAAATGAAGAGAACAAAATGCTGAGGGATAAAATTACTGAGATTTTAAAGGAGAAGGATGATGAGATTGAGCAGCTGAAACGAATCAATGGCGAGAAGATACAGAAGGGAATTGAAGTCCAGTCAGTGGAGGATCAATTGTTGAATACTACTAGGGTAACGGAGAAGGTTGTAGAGGTGGATTTGGAAAGGGTTGAGGAATCTAAAGGCGAAGAAAGTTATAGTGTCACTAGAAATCTTGAAGATGGTGATGGACAAGGGAAAGTAGGTGATGTTAAAGGTGGGATGAAGTTGGAAGTACCTTATGAATCCAAACATGGCGCGGGAGTTAAAGTGGAAGGTAAGCGGAGCACTACAAGCAGAACAAAAGGAAAGAAGTGGAGAGGCATTGCAAGAAATAGACGATTGGGGCATGCAATGAGGAGTGGGAAAGTGTCTGAAAGAGAAACTGCCAATAGGCCTTTTGCAGAAAGTAATGATGAGTTAGTTCATGAGAAGCATGACGATGAAGTTCTTGGTACAGGTTTAGAGAATGTGAATACAAATATAATAGAGAAAACGATAGAAACGGAGGGCTCTCAAGTAAACCAAACTCTCACGGTTCAAATTGAAGAGCCTGCAAGTGATGGAAGACTTAGAACAGGAGTTAACAAGGTTGAAGAGAATTCAACAATGGAGAAAGTGGATGACACGATCAGCGGCCATGACTCAAGGATGGATGATGATCAGAATGAACTCAAATTAAATGTCAAAAACAGCAATGATTTGTCACTAAAGGTTGAATTTACCGATGTTCCTGATGAGATGATATCAGGCTTGGAGAATGTAACTACCATATCACAACTAGACTCAAACACTGATGATGATGCACATGGTGACCTGATTGTACATAAGGCTATTAAAGACCATACCTTACAAGAATCTGAAGCTGAAGAAAGTGGTAATGACTCAGGTGATTCAGAGCTTGATCAGCAAGATCAGCATGACCCAATCTCACATTTGGAAAATTATGATGACCCACAAGAGTCTGAGGTTGAAGAAGGTCATACCAACCAGGAAGAAGAAGAAGATAATGAAGATGGCTCCCAAGACTCCGAGACTGACTCAGCACGCAATACTACTGAGAAGTAAAAAAGAACACAATGCCTGAAATACTCAGTGTAGGATCAGTCCATGAGTTAAGTTTCAAATATTTCAATCCATATCGTGTTTAATCTATTTCATAGATAAGATACAAATGAAGCTCATATATGAAACTGCTGTAATAAACAAAATCTTTACAGTGCCTTGTATTCAGAGTCCAATTGACAGACGAAAATTCCGCACTGGCCAATTCCTGATATGGTCGAGCACCATCATACTTTCGTATTCATGGTGCAGGAGCATAAAGACACGATTATTTGTAAACTTCTAATAATGTTTTTTTGTTGGACTAATTCGCCGTATACTTGCAGGTTGTGACTTTAGCGCCAAAGATCATGCATACAAGTTTTCAGACAGCCAGTAGCGCGGGGATGTTTTGTTATATATATGGGCGATGGCACTTGGAAATAAATAATCTTGGTTCCTTCTAAATGTGTGGAAACAAGTTGATTATTACAAGGATCAGGTCAGGTTACAAGTGGTTAGTTTTTATGTACTTGTTGCAGTTTATTCGTGCTTGCATTACAAATTTTTTAGTAGAAAAAGTCTCTTTATTAATATTTGATGAACTTCATTCCGGATTTTGTAATGATACTAAGATGACTGAATCAACTGTGCCTCTTCCTCGCATTGTCTGGAAGATGAACCTATTAGTATCTTATGCTTCTGAGTTTGCGGACATTTCTTATACACATTAACATACACAAAATATAACTCAGCCTTATAAAAAGACTCGCAATGCGGGCTTTGATTGTCTTGATTCTGGTATCACTTGCAGTTGCAAATTTCATTGTTTGTGATGCTGATGAAAACTTATTTATACGCAGTGACTGTTCCCCACAGGTCGATAATGCGACAACCGAAGCCTTCAAAACCAATCTCAATGAACTCCTTGGCATACTCCTACACCAAGCGCCTTTAAACAATGGTTTTTACAATTTAACAACAGGTGAAGATTCAGATAAGTTGTATGGTCTTGCTCAGTGCATGGATGATCTTCCAGCTGAGGTCTGCACAGCCTGTCTTGAAAACTCTGTTAGCTTCGCTTTTGAAAACTGCACCAATAGCAACACGGTGGAAATTTGGTACAGAATGTGTTTCCTCCATTATTCAGTTACAGACTTTTTGGCCAGTGGAGAAATGAATCAACAGCTACATATGATTCGAGTTCTGATAATGAAGTGGACTATTCATTGCTAGAAGAAGAAGGATTTTGAAATCAATTTCGACAATGTAGGTTCATGGGAAGCTAGCTCATATTGGATTGTACCTCCATGACTCACAAGCCAAGTATTGCGCATATGCTGGTGGATTTCTACAGGCCTTATCGAAAAAGTTGATCACTCGAATTCAAACTCAAACTACAAAACAAGAAAGTTGTGATTTTTTAACAATTTTACTACTCTTTGACACATCTAAGAGTCTTGATCTTATGTAACATTTCATCAGAAATCTCATCTATGACCGGCGTTGACTCTTTGTCACTTTTGTAAACCACAACCTCTCCTTTAGCAGGTATCTCCCATCTCTTCTTGACTCTGCTATTCTCCGATCCACCGAGCGATAAAGATCGAATCTTTCCGACTCCAGCGTCCACACTTGAGCTCAGGTTAGTTTTATTGAACCTACTTGCAACTACACGGCAAGACTGAACTGGTGGTTTCTTTGCAACGTCTCTGAAAGGCTTCTTAGACTGAACAGAGGACGAAACGACGTCGTTTTTGTCCAGAGTCTTCTTTGTGTTTGATCCTAACGGCGTCGTTACAGTCTTTTTCACCTTCAACTCATCGATTTCACCAAGCTTCCAAAAACACGACTGTCGTCGATTGCTGACACTTGAGTTGCTGCTTACGTCAGCTTTGCTAGCACTTTGACTTGATTTCGTTGCGGAGTAGATCTCCGCTGGACACAGACTCACCCCTCTCCGCTGATGCTGCTTTGAATCTTGAATCTTCTGTAGAAACCCTGGTTTGGAATTAGTGCACTGTTTTTCACTGATTCTCTGTTGGGTAATCTTCGCTTTCTCGAGCTTCAGCGACTCCAGTTTCATCAAAAGGCGGCTCATTTCCTTCTCAACCTGCTCTATTTCCTGATCGATCATCGCATCATTGCGAAAAATCGAATCTTGCTTACCCTTCTGCATCGGATTCTTGTTTTCTTTCTTGGACTCTTGCTCAAACTCCGAGACGCCCATTTTCCGAAATCAAGTGAATTCGAATAATTCGAGTGCGGAAGAGACGATTGATTGCTTCGCTTTAATATGCGGAATGTAACCGAAGAAGAAGACTCGAATTTCGATGACCGTTTGAGTTTGAAAAACTACGCTACGGTTACTGTTGAATCTCAGCCGTCGGATTAAAATAACGTCTCCGACAGACGCTCCAGATCCGCTTTATGAAATAACTTTTATTTCCTTCAATCATTATTGACCCCATAATGCGACGTCATGTGATACTCACGTGCGTTGTTGTGGTGGTGTGTGACGTTTTGCTCGTCCATGTCTTACGATGTTTGTGTATAGATTTGAGTCCATATGATTAGGGTCGGTTATATGTACAAACTATCATATGATCGGTTCGTATCAACCTCTATCTCGTGGAGGATGTTCTAATGAGATTCGTGGCTCGTGATTTCTAAATTACGCGCAAGTTTAAAGTTGATAAATTTTAAGTTCATACTGAATTAATATCGTTTATCAGTAGACATGTTTTATTTATAAAGAAAATAAGATGTGTATCCTCTTTATTTTGATGCTTTTGGACGCAATGTTAGAAGCTTAGTTTAGGCAGAGCCATAGATGCAGAGCCACTGACCAACAAAGATCTTCTCACAAACGAGATTAGGGTTGATCTTGGAGAAGAACTCCATGCTTATACCGAAAGATTTTGTAATGCTGAAGCAAGAATCTCCTGCTTGAGCTCCATACACTAATGCACATTCTGGTGCAGTTGATTTCTTCGATCCAACTTTAGATATCACCATTCGGGTTAGTAGTGAAAAAGAAAGGAAAACCTTTGAAATAGAAAAAGTTCAATTTATGTAACTTACAGTTGATCCTGCTTTCCACTAAGGTGGCAGTGAGCATAAGAGTGACCATCACTGCCAAGTTGAAAATTAGAGCCGCTCTGTTGCTGAACTTAGCCATGAGCAAATGGACTGCGAAGAACTTGAAAGAGATCGCGAAGTGTAAGCTTATAGTCTATGCTGATGATCTTGAGTGTAGGGGCAATGTATTTATAATGTAGAGTTCATGCATTGGACACATCAAGGAATGTTTGTTTCAATGGAATGAATTTGTATGCTTTGTTGCACTAAGCCTGCAACGTTCGTTGTCGCTTTGGATAACTCCAATGTCGCGGTCGGATACCATTTTCCGGTGAAGAAGACAAAGTATGGAACATTGCTTGCTGATTGTGCAGGCTGCCCAACGCTTGGTGAGCTTATAATCTGACATTTTTTTGAGGCCGAACTAAGGATCTGGTGATATGCAGTCAAAATTATTTATAACGGCAGAAGTGGCCGTCTAGTTATGTTCTTAGTCTAACGGTCAAAAAAATTCGATTTGAATCAGTAATGTATGAAATCTGAAAAATATATACACATTTGAACCAGTGCTGCAAATTGCTGATGCAGCACTGAATCTGAATTCATAATTTAATTTGAGTTCATAAGCAAAGTAATAAATACCTACAAAAAATATTTTTTTCTATTAAAATAATTATTTATGAAGTTAATCCAAATTGGGGAAGAACAGCGAAACGGTAAAGCTGAGTCAACAAGCCCTAACCCTAACAAATCAGCGAAATGCCGGAGCTCCCAGAGGTTGAAGCGGCTCGACGAGCGATACAAGACCACTGCATTGGAAGGATCATAAAGCGCGCAGTTATTGCAGATGATTCCAAGGTCATCGATTCCGTCTCTCCGGCTCAATTCCAAGCTTCGATTTTGGGAAAGAAGCTCATCTCTGCTCATAGAAAGGGGAAGAATATGTGGATTCAGTTGGATTCGCCTCCTTTCCCCACCTTCCAGTTTGGTAATCCACTCTCTCTCATTTTTTATTACTGTGTTTGTTTTGTTGATTGATTAGGGTTAGTGGAATATGATTGCATGTTGATGTTGAAGGTTTTAAATTTAGAAATAAAGGACTGTGATGCTTTTATTTGCAGGGATGTCTGGTGCCATTCAAATCAAAGGGATTTCACTTACCAAGTACAAGAGGTATGTGGATACTTGTCCGTAATTTTTCTTTTGCATAAGTTTGTGTATTTAAGTAGTTCAAACTAGCCGATTCCATCGGGTTTGAGTTGGACCCTTATATAAGGCTTTCGGCTTTCATGATATTTTGATTTCTTGTGCAGGTCGATTGTGAAGGATTCTGATGAGTGGCCATCCAAGTATTCCAAGTTTTTAGTTGAAGTAAGATCAGATAATTTGATATGTAGGGTTAAGAGGTTTCTCATACGTATAATCATCTTAGTAATGGAATGAAGCTTCAAAATTAAATCTATATTTTCTGTACTTTGTTTCTCTGCATGTATCAGTTTGATTCTGTTTAAGAAAGGTTTCTCTAATCCCTCCAGTAATTGGTGCACTTATACCTATAACAAGAACACATTATGATCTCTATAGGTTCTTTGCATAGTGTTGTCATATAACAATCTGGTGATATAATATTGGTTTCTTTTGCAGCTAGATGATGGTCTAGAGCTGTGTTTTACTGATCCGAGGCGATTTGCTAAAGTTCGATTGCTGAATGATGTATGGTCCGCCACTGAACATAGTGTCACATGCTTCTTCATAGTGTCAACTGCTTACACTGTCTTTATTAATACAGCCAATCTCTGTACCACCAATCTCTGAACTTGGACCCGATGCCCTTCTAGAGCCTATGAATTTAGATGATTTTGTGAAATCATTAAGCAAAAAGAAGATTGCAATCAAGGCTCTGTTGCTTGATCAGGTTACTTTAGCGCTTTATCTAATTTCGCAGTATGCCTACCATGATCTTACATGTGAAGCTTGTTACTGACTCTTCAAATATAACAACTGACTTATTGAAACCTGCAGAAGTTTGTATCTGGTATCGGCAACTGGATTGCAGATGAAGTATTGTACCAAGTATGATATTGATATCTCTATTTCCCTCAAACTTCTTGCCTGCGCGAACATCAGAAACAGAGCTAGACTGCTAATTACAACTTCTGTTCTTTCCAGGCTAGAATTCATCCTCAGCAAATTGCATCTAGCTTATCAAAAGAAAATTGTGCTACTTTGCTGCAGTGCATTAAAGAGGTGCAATTTTATTTTTGTGCTGCGACCATGCTTTGTATGGTTATATTTTCTATGTCCATAGTATCTACTTTTATCATGAATATTGCGGAGAAAAGTATTTGTAGGTTATACAGAATGCAGTCCATGTGAATGCCGACTCTTGTCAATTTCCTCTTGAATGGTTGTTTCATTACCGGTGGGGAAAGAAGGCTGGAAAAGTAAATGGTAAGATAAATGAATGTTGATGAGAAGCATTTATTTTTACAGGTCATTGAAACCGCAGTTGAAGTTGGGGCAGATAGTAGTCAGTATCCTGATAAATGGATTTTCCATTATCGAGAAAAGAAGCCGGGCAAGGCTTTTATTGATGGTTTGGTTCTTCACCTTATGTGATGTATATCATGATAGATGATGATGTGGTCCGTTTTGCTAATTGAGACTCCCCCTAGCCCCTTGCACCTATTGTTTAATACGAAATATGCAACTCATTCAGATTCACCTTTAGTTCATTAAGGTTTGCCATATTACTGGTTAAGCTTTACAATTCATCATCCTATGCATGTGTGGAAGCAAATTCATCGAGTGAGACTGACTGATTCTGGCATGCATTTCATGGGAACTGAATTTTCTCATCTGGTCCTACTAAATTGGTAGAATATTTATTCACTGTTTTGCCGATGCAGGGAAGAAAATTGATTTCATCACTGCTGGTGGCAGGGTAAGTTAAAGAGCCACAAAGTTTTCTTACCTTCTTTTCATACGAGGATTTAAGGCCGTCTCATATGGCTTTTACTGACTCCATTTTTGCAGACAACAGCCTATGTTCCTGAGCTACAAAAACTCGCTGGAAGCCAGGCAACTGAGTCTGCTGTAAAACCAACTAAGCGGGCATCCAAGAAAAGCCAAGTTGAAGAAGAAGAAGACGGCTCTGACACTATGGAAGAGGAAGAAAACAAAGGGGCTGCAAAGAAAAAAAAGAAGCCAAATCCCAAAGGGAAAGTTAAAAAAACTGTAGTGAAAAGAAAGTTAACGAAGGATAACAGTAAGAGTGAAGAAGATGATAGTCAAGGTGATGAAGAGGAAGATGAGAAACCTGTAGCCAAAAAGGTTACCAAGAAAAGCTCAACAGCAAAGACTAAGAAAGCTGCATCAAAGAGGAAGTCAACTGACTCTGAAAATGACGATGAACAGGAATTCAGCCAGTGACAGCAGCAACCAAGCCGACAGAGTTGATGAGATACAAAAGCCACCCAGCAGTACAAAGTCCTCAGAGGCCAATGAAAACACAACATCTAAGGGTGACAGTCAGACCACCAAGCAGGAAGAACAATAAGGAAGAAATCAAAGTAAGAGACTATCGAAAGTTGCATATTAATGTCCCCATAGGCCCTCGAAGTCCCCTTGTACTCCCATGTTTTGCAAGTGCAAGATGATGAAGCCAAACTATAGTCACTGCATGATGCTAAGGCAGTGTTTTGTCGAGAATGACATGTTCCGAAAAATTGTAGTACTAGTTTTGTGTGTACCTGTAAATGGAGGTTAATTAAAGTTGTGAACAAAAAGTAAAAAAAACAATGTTTGCGAAAACCGAGGAGACAAGCAGAGCTTGATTAGTCCGATGATGTCTATGAGTTCCGCCTAGTTGCCACCGATACCAGCGATCGATCCATCTCTCCTCCGCCGCGGACATCCCTTTAAATTAAATTTCTCGCCTGATTTCGCTCAAGACAGTTGACCCTAATTCATCATCTTCCTCGGATCCGCTCAAACCCTTAGGTTACCCTCTTTTCCTCATTTACTAGTACTCCGATGTTACTTTCATCCACTTGTCGAATTCCTAGATTTGAAGTTTTTCTTTCTATCTTATAGCTTTGTTGTTGACTTTGCGAGCTCTGTTTCATCCAATGTTGATTTGTTGTTGTTGTTGAAATTCATTAGTTGAATCTTTTGAGCTATGAATTTGTTTCAGGATGGGGAACACATCCTCGATGCTCACTCAGTATGATATTGAGGAAGTACAGGAGCACTGCAATAGTATTTGTGAGCTGGAATTTTATTTCATTGTTTTGTTTGAATTTTGTTTGCTTGTTTTGAATGTTTTCCCAAAGTTTGAGCCTTTTTTGTTGGATGCGGGGTTAGTTTCTCAGCAGGAAATTGTATCGCTGTATCAGCGATTTTGCCAACTCGATCGAAATGCTAAAGGTTTTATCTCTACTGATGAATTTTTGTCCGTGCCGGAGTTTGCTATGAACCCGTTGTCTCAGGTGGCACGTCTGTCTTTACTTGACTAGAAACTCATTAACACTGATTCATTTAACAGTATTATTTCTATTATTAATCTGTTATGCTCCTTACAGAGACTGCTTAAAATGGTTGATGGGTTGAATTTCAAGGACTTTGTAGCCTTCTTGTCAGCATTCAGTGCAAAAGCAAGCACGGAAAAGAAGATAGAATGTATGTGCTCCTCTCTTAGCTTTGACTTGAAGCTTGAAAATGATGTCAAATACACAGCTTTTTACGACTAGCTTCATGACATTTTAATCACTCGGCTTTTACTGGTAATTTATTGAAAACATTTGTTCTTATCCAAGTGAGTAACTTCAGATGATGACTGGTTTTGGAAGGAAGTTACTCACTTGGAAATGACGAAACAATAAAAGCAGAATTGAAATGCTGTCATGGTTTAAGTGATGAATTTGTGGGGCATCCTTGCTATGTTTTATTTCTTCCGTGGATGGCCAGCGGTTTTACCATGTTCAGTATATGATTTTAACTTCCGTTCATTGAATTAGAATTAATGAGCTTTACTAACTGCTGTGAAACTATGTTTACGCTTCTTATGCAGTCATCTTCAAAGTATATGATTCCGACTATAATGGGAAGGTTTCTTTCAATGACATACTTGAAGTGCTGCATGATTTGAGTGGCCCTTTCATGTCTGATGAGCAACAAGAGGTAATCTTTATGTTTTTTGTTGTCATATTAGTTGATGAGTATTCATCTAATCCCTGAAGAACATTGTATGATAAGCATATACCCAATTCTACATTGTTTTGGTGAAGGCATTGTTTTTCGGAGTGATTGGAATATGGATTGGCCAATCTAGTTTAAGCCACTGTCACTTCTTATTCCTTTGCTGACTAAAACTCATTATACACTTGTCACAGCGAGTTCTGAGTCATGTACTGACGGAAGCTAGTTACTCTAGGGATTCATATTTGCAGCTTGACGACTTTGTAAAGGTAATCACTCTAGTATCAAGCAAAGAAGTCTAACTATCAAATAAAATGATTAATACATCACTGGTCGGAGAACAACTATTTAGAACCTCAGTATTTTTGATATTAGCAAACCAAATATGACGCATAAGATGCTTAAAGAATTCGTGCATCTGAGCGTGCATATACACATAGGGTTCAATCACGACGAAGAACAACAAACTAATGCAGCCAACTGACTGCTTCGTTAGTGCAGTGTTGTAAACATGTATTCATCTTGCAGGTTCTTAGTACGTCTGGCTTAAAAATGGAGGTCGAGATACCAGTTGACTGAGCCACCTGTTGAGGGATTCTTAGCTTGAAGGCACAAATCAAGTTAGAAGTAATAAACACAGTGAACTTATATCGAAACTGGAATACTCAACAGTTATATTGTAAATCTCTATTTGTCAGATTTGATGATTAATACATGATAATTTGGTCTGTTGCTTGTCTTATGTTTTTGACAATGAACCTGTTCTGCTTTTATTCTAACAACACTTTGAAACAACCTTATTTTCATGTTTGTTACTCCCATGTCTCAGCCACCAATTTCTGATGCCAAAGGAGGTACAGTACAACCCAACGAAGGATTTGGAAGCTTTCACACAAACAAATGTTGTAATGTGTAAATACAACATCCATAAACCACACTTGGGTTTTAACATTTTCTGATGTACAATACACAAAGACAGACTAAAAGCTGTTATTTGAATATGTGCGGATTTAACAAGTACTAAAACACAATCTCTTCTACCTTGCTAGACACTATCTTTTTTGTTGATCTGATACGGAGCTCCTGCCGAGGCTGATGCTGCTGAGGGAACACTGCCAGGAGATCCATTTTCTATGGGTGGTGGGACGCCCCATTTGTTTTCCGACTCAAGAGGCTCAAATACATGTACTCCGCCGTCTGATAACCCAAGAGCAAACTGGTTTGGTTCTTGAGGATGAGCCGCTATTACAACTGGATGCACGTTTGAATTGCTGCAAAAAACAATATAAGTATAATAGAAACGTTATCAAATGCAATAATCCAGACTAGTCAAGTTGTGATTGTTGGCTGTAGTATAAAAGACGAAGAATGACAATGGAACAAGTGCATACCTGACATTAGCTGGTAGATATGCTGAAGGGTTAATACGACATCGCAATCTGAGGTCTGAGGCACCAAATACACAAACAGTTGCATCCAAAAAGCCAGCATACACTAATTGACTATCACACGAGAAGGTTGCATGAGAGATCGGAGCAGCATTTTCACGTGGCACCCACTGCAAATGGAAGAATATTAAATGAGGGATGCAGCGAAATACAAGCAGTTCAATCAAGTAATGATGAAAGTGCAAACCTACCTGTTTTACACATTCTAGTTGCGTGGTTTCGTATATGGCAAGTTGAGTTTCATTTACAACTAAGAAATGCTTCTGGTCCTGATGAAACTGCACACGAGTGTCTGATAGTGCGTTTGGCGTCCTTCCTGGAGGAACTTGTAAGAATTTAGATTTCTGCTTTTCCCACCCTTCTGACCCCCAAACGCAAAGCTGATGAGCACATGAAGCATGTTAGTTCGTAACTGAATGTAGATGATTGATTAACAGTAAAAGTGCAGATACCCTATTATGGAAATCAAAAAACGTGATGACACTCGCTTACCTGAGCATCAGCCCCTGACGAAACTAGAACATTCAACACGTGTGAAAAGGCGAGGCCTGTTATTCTTTTTGAATGTCCTTTCAACTTGCTCTTGACCTGAATTTAAATGAGAATAAACAAATTGACTAACACATTTCATCAAAACCAAACATACCTACTCATTATAAGTTCTCAAATGTCATCACCTCATCTATTCGGACATTGTAAATTTGAATTGAAGAATCATCCATTCCAATTGCAATGATGTTATTATCTTGAGGATGAAATGCAAGGAAAGTTGCGGCAGGTGGTGGCGGCATGAATGTCGTCATTGTCTGCATGTGCCAAAAAACAATCATAAACCATTGTAAACAAGGACGAAGACGTCATTTTTTAAACTGCCAACCTTACCTTGAACGTCATCATGTTGAACAGTGAGATTTTTCCTCCAGAAGCAGACATCACATACGAATCATTTTTGGATAACGCGAAACAATGGACTGCCTCTTCAGGATTAGTATCGGCAAAATCATTGGTCATTAGCATTCCACTAGGTGGCTGCCACAGCTGAGGCGAAACAGTTGCTGTTGCCTAAAATGCAAACAAAATAAATGCTTCAATATACAATCAATTCAACAGCAATTCTTCATAAAAACAAAATGAAATATTTATATCAATATGTCGTGTAAACAATTCTAATACCTTGCCACTTGAGTTTCGATCACCTCGTTGCCATTTCCAAAGTAGATGAATGGCGTTTGAAGCTAGAGCCAATATAGCACTTCCCGAGTTTGTATATATTAGCTTCGATATCTAGGAGAATCAGATACGAACCACTTGGTAATAAGTTACAAGAGTGCAACATCAAGATACGAGATAGTGGAGGTATGCAAATTCACCAAAAATGCTGAAAAAAATTTAGTACCTTGTGCACTCGCATATTTTCAGGAAGCCTCAGAGAACGACACTGAGATTGCTCGCTTATTTCAGTGAGTTTCCAAATTTTTGGCTTGTCATTAGCTTCTTCAGTTATTCTTGGTTTTATGTCCCCCATATTTCTGTTTTCGCCATTCTGTTAAATAGCGTATATTAGTCATCAATGCCTTAAAATAAATTACCATTTGACCAAACTTTCTCAAAGCACAGCCGGAAGAAATATGGACACAAAATGTTTGTGAACTCAACTTACCATTCCAACTATATTAACCATGGAGGCTCCTCTGTCTGAAATAGCAGAACTTGCGGCGGAAGCAGCAGCAACTGAAGCAGCTGAGATTGTATTTATGATGGGCTGCATAAATGTTACAAAGTCAGGTGAAAACTTCTACCTAGTGAAAGTGTCAGCTGCATTCTTATCGTAGTTATTTACCTTTGGCATAGTTTCAGCCGTACGAGAAACATCGTAAGACAGATTTTCAAATGTGCGCAACAAACGAAGACCATCCGTGTTAGCCAATATCTTGATCCCATTGTCATTGGCTGAAACAGCCAAGAGGGTCCCATCCTTGTTGAAGCGTATGCGTGGGCTAGCCTGTTAGCAGGTAAAAACCTGGTCAGACAGGTACTTTTAAAATGGCGCATTTGAGAATGAAACTAAAGCAACATCCTCACAGGAAGCCCTCCGTCAGCATCTATACTCGTCAACAACTGTATATTGTCCATGTCCCAAAATTTGATTGAGTAATCATCGCCAGCAGCTAAATACTTATTACGAGTAGTATCGAACTGCACAACTCCCTTAGATCTTTTACGGAAACCTTGATAGGTCCTCCTCACAGCTCCTTCACTTTCATTCCATTCAACAATATAGGATTCTCCTTCTTTACTAGTCCCACATGAGAAAAGCCTGCAATCAGACGTCCAAACATTAAAACCAAACCTTACAGTACATAAAAAGGTCCCCACGAAAAAAGCTATCTGAACCTTGTGCCATCAGCGCTGTAAGCCATTGTCGTACACCAGCGACCTGGTGCTTCATAGTCAACTCTAGACCCTAAATTGTCATACAACCATGCTTTTATCTTTCCATCCAATGCTGTTGAAAATATGAACTGAGGAAATGAATAAACAAGCAAAACATTAGGACAAAGTATAACTGGTGGATAACAGAAGGAAAGAGGGAAAACATCCGCGCTCTAATAGAAGGCGGAGCACCTGGATGTTCTCCTTGTAATGAGGACAGACAGAGTAAACAGGAGCCTCGTGGCCTTCAAAGGTGTATTGTTTTGCACCAGTGGCAGCATCCCACACCTGCAATACAAAATGAGTTCAAGGGGGAATATATGACTACTGAACGCGACACAACTCATGCAATTTTAGTCAAACCTTGATTGTCTTGTCATCGCCGCACGTAATCACACAAAGTTGTTTATTTGGGTGAGAAAATGCAATATCATTCACCCCACCAACATGAGCATCAATCTGTAAGTACATTTTTCTAAAAAGTTAGACAACGAGTGCCACTAAGTGTAAATGATAAAAGAGACTGAGAAAGTGCATTACCTCCAAGTGCTGCCTCACATCATCGTGCCCATGATAAGAATAGATTTGCACTATATGCCTTGAGTAGGCCACACCTGCTCATTGACGACATAAGATAATTTTTAACACTACAATTGGCATAAAGTACCTTCTTATACTTGGAAGAATTTTATGTGTAGAGTAATACCAAACAACGAGCCATCTGGACTCCATATCACACGGTTGACAGATGCACCTGGATCCTTGGCAAGTGCTGCCTATTAATATGTAGAGAAAGCTAAGATTTAGGGATGAAATAAATGTACAGTATATATGAAGTTTGAATGAAACTTTCTTGTTTGGAAAAAGACTCGTACCTGAAATGGCATTGAACATGCACTCGGATCCCAAACCTTGAAGTTTTTCGACATCAATCTTTGTTTTGTGCCAATGTCCCACAAACCCAAGTCTCCCACATCAGTACCAACTGAAATAGCACAACTAATATACTAAGAAATGAACCAAAATTATAGACAGAAGTTAAGTATGAAAGCAACCAATGGCGGAACAGATGAAGAAAACCAGGCTTGATAGCGAACCTAGAAGTAGTGTCTGTTGAACAGGATGAAAATCCATGCTCATTGGAGATGATCCTTGATTCAGAGTTCGACCAACTGTTTTTGGCATGTCATCCGGTGCCATAAAAGATTGGCTATGACCATGATTAGGAAATGGTATCGGCATTGAATTAACTTGATGATTTACCTGGAGAGCAAATAAGTCAGACCTCAAACATCGCAGCACAAAAGTCAGAATCGTCAGAAAATAATGAATTACCTCATCAGTTATTCCCATGGGCCTTGTTCTTTTAGGGATGTGATCAGAATCTCCAGATGGGTAGTCAACAGACGAGTTTCCAGTTGTGCTTCTTGGATGTTTCAAAGCTGCTAGAGAATTCAAGACATCACCTAAAAGAAGTTCAGTTGGTATCCTTCGACATACAATATTGTGAACTCAAGTTATACATCCAACTTTTACCTGAAATTGGAGCCCCAAGTCCAATAGCACTACCAGAAACCGCTGGATGGCTTACATTTGATGGATTGGACATCCATCCAGCCAACGGTGCTGGAATAGGCGATGGCGCCGGTTGGAAAGGCTATAAGACATACCAAACATACAAATTTAGTATAGGAGTAGATATTACTAGTGGCGATGAAAAACGATAAAATTTTAGATGAAAATCTCACTCCATGGGCACCCAAAGGAGGAAAGCCTCCAACTTTCGGAAGAGATCCAACTAAAGGACTATTTGCAGGAGACGGTGCTCGTGCTCCATTTGGTTGCCCACAAGTATGGTCCACAAATAAAGTTTTTATATCCGGATTTGGCCTTGGATTTTTGCAGAGCTGATGCTGCCAATTTAAGCTGTGTGAAAAAAAAACCAACAGACAAGATTTAAGTCTTACAAATCAAGTTTGGTTAAGCTTAACATACAAAATTAATGAGCAAATTTCTGGTAATCCCTATTGTAAGTTATCTTGAATCTTCCTAGTTGATGATTGTGTAGATACAAAAACGCAACCTACCTTTGATTAATTAGTGTCCGCAGACGTGAATTTTTCAGAGTAGGAAACTGTAATTTATCACGAAATAAGGGATTGGCTTCTATGAGCTTCTTGAGTTCGAGCAACATGATAGCTCTGGCAGACTTTGTATCCCCGTATTTAGAAAGTTGCTCGTTCTCCCTGTGACATGATAGACCGTTTTACATCCACTACCTATGATATAAAAATGTAGACAACTTAAAACACAACGTTATGAATATTACCTGAAATTATCCAATGTCAAAAGTTGGGTTATCTCTTTGAAGAGCTCCTCGTTGAATGTAGCAAACACTTTTAAATCCTTCACAAGGATATCTACCGCTTTGGAACGATCATGCCTACATCAAAGTTACATATCATTTAAACGTCAACTAAAGCTAAATAAAATATGACCCAAACATGAAATCCCATAGCAGAATGAAAATGCTTACTTATCCAAGGCCTCGAGATACTTCTGCTTCCTAATTTCAAAGAATATCTTCATCGAATATCGATTATCATCCACCTTTGTAAAACCAGACAAGTATCGCTCAACTTCATCCCAATTCCCATTATGCACTTCTTCCTCAAAATACTTCATGTTAAAGAAAAACCCTGATTCTTGTTCCAACCTATAATTCCAAATCCATAAGCAAACCCTACCGAAACAACCTCAGCTGCTTCTAACTTAATTTAATCAACCACCTAACGAAAATGACACAACATGTTATAATAAAAGTCAAAAGGCACCCACTTGTGGACAGTCTCCTTGAACTTCTCCTCATCGAGAAACTGCAGTATCAAAAACACGAGCTCCCTGCTTAAAGACGACATGGTAGCCGCCCCCAATACCAAAGCCACAGCTACTAGATCTGCAAACACCAAAAACCAAAAAATCTTCACCTAAATAAAAATCACATCTTTCAAATCCCTCCAATTGACCCTCAAAGTCCACCTTATCCAGATCTCATCATCCCAACACTCCCCTCCAAATCACAACACATTTCTCAAAAATCACAACCACCCAAAACAAGGGTTTCTCCACTAAACCAACTTTTATCCACAATGAATCTACCAGTTCAATCCAATCAAACAACACATAATTAAATAAATCAATTAACAACAAGAACAATAACAAAGTACTTAAAGCTCTAACCTTTTGATAAACCTGTAAAATTGAGAGATCAAATCGAAGATGGGATGAGACCCAGATAGAAAGAAAAGGATAACAAAGAAGGGAGATTTCAGCAAGTCACTTTCTTTCCTCTACTTCTTCAACTTCGACTCTCTCTCATCTTTCATCCATCAAAAACACAACTTTATCTCTCGTGCTTTCCTTTCCGAACATAAATGTTTATTCTTTTAAATTATAAATACGTTAAAATACGGTAATGCTTTGCTTTCTAATCTCCCAGAGATGTCTACAGAACAGCCTGTTGATACGCCAAACTACTTATCAAAATGAACTCTAACTTATCAAAGAAGTTATCATAAGCTCGTGCGCTTCTTAAACGCTAGACTTAAAAGAATCTAGACCGTCCAGCTGTCAGCGACTCGAAAGCGGTTAAATGTGTTTGTTGGATTGAAATCTCAACCGTTGGATATTCATCGTACGGTGATTATTTAATGTGTTACATGGGGATGCGATGTAGGGGATTGGAGCCCACAGAGGGAGTTCTCCACCGACTCTTTTCTTTCTTCGATCCGAGGAAACGACAAGACATTGTTCGTTTTAAGTAATTGGGCAGGTGAGAGCGAATAATTACGAAAATGCCATTCGGATTAGTTTCGACCTCGAAAGCAATTGGCATTAAATATCACGTGTCGCGATATTTTGAATAAGAATACTGAACTCCAACGCGCGATATTCGTAAGAATGTTGATTTTATCGTCTCGTGTGGTCCGAGGTGACAGGCATGATAATAATAAGCTCATTGCTTTTCTTTTCAAACTTTTTATTTTATACTTAAATATTTGAACTTTAGTGCCTACGGGGCCCACATTTCAGTGACGATCATTTCCAAGAATTTCACACCAAGCAATTCAAATTTTACAAATTAATTGTATTACAATTACATTATTATTAATAAAACTGAATCTATTTAATTAAAATTGATTATTAACTTAAAAGTGTAATGATTTGAGTTTTTTTATAAAAGAAGGCGATAATCTAAGGAATACAACATGAAGATTTAAAAAGTTAAATAAAATTTAATCTAACTCAAATTAACAAAAAATAACAAACAAAAAAAACTAAATCGAATTATTTACCTCGCTTTAGAAACAAAAATGTAATGATTTGAGTTGAGGAGAGGTGGGAATTGGAGTGAATTATTGAGACAAAGTTGATTGGACTAAATGGGAGGAGGGCCAAGCTGGAACTAGAGCTGAGGGGGCCATGCCTCAACATGACACTTGATAGAAAATAATGAAGGCTGTACCTTGCAGTGCAGAGTGGTCCACTTGGAATGAAAATGAGAGCAGTTAATAAATACTACTCCACTTCGGTAGATATGCATTTAATTTATTGAAAAAATGAATTCAATATCTACAGGTGCAAAACATAACACCTACGTACAACCATCATCACACATGCACCTCTTAAGTTACTATTATCACCTGGTTAAGATATGTGATTTGTTAACTTCTTTTTTGTTAAAAATAAATAACTATTTAAGATTATACTAAAAAACGTCAAGCATCGTAATTTTATTATTCATACAATAATAAATAGCAACACAACACCGAATTCAAATATATCGTAAATCAATCAATGAACAATATGAGTTTTTTTTTTTGATGAAAAATGAACAATATGAGTTAAGTGTACGTAAGATGCTGCACCCATATAAATGAAACTACATGCTACTGCTGCTCTTGTTACCCTAGTAGAAAATGACAGGTCTTCTTTTTTGGAATCCTGCTATTGGATTTATATTGACGTGCATTTGTTTGTTTTTTCTTCAGTTGGATTTATCAACTCTCGTGTCTTTTCTATTATTTTTATGCATCATTTGAATACTTCCACGACTTATTTAATTTAGTTTAAAATAGAGGACTGCCTATCACATCTGCTACAGTAAACGTGTTGTCATTATCAACAGCTTGATAATCGTGACTTGTCAATTAAGTATGTAAATATGCTAACCATTTGATTTATCGACACATTTGTAATCGGGTAGGTCACATTTGTCTAGTAATCCCAATTTTGACATTTAATTTTCTATTGGTAAATGTATTATTGATTTATCCTTGCATAATATGCTTTGCTTTTGAAATTTACTTGCATGCAAATGATATGTATTCAGAGCGATTCGAACTCGAATTCAGTCCACAAGAATGTAAACATTCGATGAGTAACTAGTAGCCAAAATCGCATGTAAATGGCAATAAACAAGGACAGGTTGTGAGAGTTAATGTGTGACTGAAAATAAAGACAGTAGGATAGGGTTGGGATAGAGAACGTTGTCATCACGTCAATGAGCTACGTCCACACTGCATTTCAGCATATATCTCTGGACCTAATGCTATGCTATTTTGAATAATTACAACAATTATTATACAAAATTAATTAGCATCGAAGTAAGTGTTTTTTAGAGTATCTGAATTTGAAGTCCCTAGGAATGCAAGTGAAAGAGCACCACACCAATAATAAATGAATAAGATAATGTTACATGAACACAAGAAAAGAGAATCCAATAATGCTAAAATTAATACATGAGCTACTAATACAAATAATGCAATGTGGGGGACAGTGACATGTAGCTAACACTTTGCTTCATGAGATGAGAGAAGAGATATGATATTCTGATGAGAAATTAAAGAGATGATAAACTGAATTAGAGGGACATAGGGAGGGACAAACAAATGAGAATAGGAGATAGGACCAGGAGTAGATGTTTTTGAAATGTTGTTGGAAAGAGGTTGTGTGGTTGTCATTGTGTCAGTGGACCAACTCCCGAGCACATCCACATTTTATACTTCCTTCGTTCCATTTTGAGTGTCCCATTTGAGAACTTTTACGGTTTTTATTTTAGGAAATGAGAAGATCATTTTGGGACATCAAAAAAAGAAATGGGATACTCATAATGAGACGGAGGGAGTATTTATTTATTTTACCAATATACTTACTTTTGATCTTATTCCACTTTCCCAATCTGACTCATTTGGTTCACTTCATCACCTCTTCATTGATTTTTTTATAAATAATTTAGTATAAAGATTTAGTTTAAAGTTGTAATTTTATGTAAGCACTTAAGTTAAAAGTGTGGTGTTTTGAATGTGAATTAAGAATAAAAACAATTTATATTTTCTCTTTTATTTACAATTCTTATATTATGTTACAACACATACCTCTCATTTTCAAATCTTTGAAATACAAAGCACAACACCTTGTCACCATGTACTTAATGCCCGTCCATTCCTGCGTGTTGCATGTTTATAAATTGACTTGGTTTTCTTTTTTTATTACAGTGGGTATATTATAAGCTCAATTTGAGCATTACAATTCACTCTAGAAACTATATTATTACACGACCTTCAATCGAAACTATACCGTTACAACCTTTGAAACCGAAACCATTATATAGGAAAGACTCCAACGTACGGGGAGTAGGAAAGAAAATAGGAAATGCCTCCTTCAAGGCAAGAATATTGGTGAGGCCATGGATGGAACCCATGACCTTTAAATTAAGAGTTTATGAAGACTTCTTGCCACTACTAGAACACCACCAAAGTGACGACGACTTGGTCTCCTTTCTTAAGTAAATCAAAAGAGTGCATGCAATTATTTATTAAACAAGTCTAAATTTATGTGACTTTAAAATATCAAACAAGCATTGATCTAGTATTTTTGGAGAAAAAGTAAAAGAGGGATGTAAATGTGATGTAGAAGCTTCTATTAATTTATAGAAAGTTTATGACAGATAACAAAAAAACTATATATGAGAATGAGATAGGGACTTTGCATTTTGCATACCCAACTACTAAAAGTCCCCATCTTAGAGTTCGGTTGCATTTCACTTTCACATCAATACAACTTTAGTATAGGACCTAGTCAAGTCTCTAGTGGAAACATATTCCATTTAATTCACATATTCTCACTATTGAAGTTTGTTGAATATATAATGCTCTGGAAAAGGCCATGCAAATCAGTATACATCAATCTATAGTCCAATCCTTTTGGCTTACAGAAATTAACATATGATTGATTGATATTTTGTGTAGACCAAAACGCACCACGTATATCTAATAACACCAAAATATGGATAACAGTGGTCTCCATATTCTTATGGACCGTTACTTGGCATTATTATCTATCAAAAAAGATGAATCCACATAAATAAATGTTATTAGTACTTAAGGGCCGGTTACGAGGCAAAGAGGAGTTAGTTATATAGATTTCGATCGAGCAACTGGAGTAAGTATAACAGTGTAAAATTGTTCAACAACCACAGCTTTGATCATAAAACAAAGGTTAGGTTGCAGTGTGGTTGAAGTTGGATCATTTGGTAAAAGTCAGCCCAACAAACTAACAAAGGAAAACACACCACACCAAGCTTTGAATGAATGAACAATCTCAAAGTGGCTTTCATTTGTGTGAATGATACAAAAGAACAACAATTCAATGACTTTGAAAAGCAATGTTGTTGTCTTGTTGGTGACCCACACGCTTCTCAGTTATCACAAAAGCCCTCCATAGATGCCTCCTTGATTGATGCCAATCAACCCAATCCATATCACCTGCCCAAACCCTACATTTTTTTATCTAAAAATATTTCACATTTTATTTTTCAAATATCCAATATTGTTTACACATGCCTTTTGCTTGCTAGAATATTAATTTCAATATCATTTTTAATAGAAAAAAGTGCAAGATAGTCAGGAATATTTAGATACACCTTCCTAAAAAGAGTATAATTATAATGATAAAATATCAAATTTGAGTCATTTTAAGTAGAAAATCCAACTTAAATAAATATCATATTTTTTCTAGAATTTTCAGAAAAGCAGTTTCTTCATTCAATACCATTTTTGTATTCACATTCACATCATTTATATATAACCTGTGCCATCAGTTCTCATTCTCCATTGATATACAACAATTCTGATCTGATGGATTGGTTCAAGTGGCTCTCCAGCACCAACCTTGAGCCTGCCTTGGTGCACCAATATGGCATCCTGTTTACGAAAAACGAGCTTCAAGAAGACGATATACCCTTCTTCAACCATGAATTTCTTCAGAGCATGGGGATCAAAATAGCGAAGCATCGGTTAGAATCCTAAAGTTGCTAACTCCACCACCTACAAAGCAAAAATCAAGTTCCAAGTTTTAGTCGCGGCAAAGCGGACGAAAAATAGTTTCGCCAAGTATGTGTTCAAAACATGGGCTAATGTGCATAAACATGATCATAGCCGGAGTCAGGATAACGCGTTAGCTATTGTTCCGGTGTATGATGATACTAATGGTAAAGTTGATTATGATCATCAGGGATCGAGATTGAGTAGAGGCTTAACGTTATTGAAGCGGAGCAGCCAGAGAAGAATGCAGCCACCTAGTAAAAGCGCGGAAACAACGCCTGTCAGTTATTACAGTTACAAAACACAGCATCAGTCAATGAGGTCTAGAGTTGTAAATACCAATGGTACTGGAAGTCCTTTGTATGGAAAAAGTGGTAGAGTTGGTAGCTTCTCTACAGCTACAAGCCCTTTTAGAAAAGATTGCTTGCAAATGGTGGACAGAATGAATGGACATGACTGACATGGTATTTGATGATTTTGAGTTTGATGATGGGTATTGGTCTGCTGGAGTGGAGGAGACAAAATGGGATTCCATGTTTCACAATCTCAAGCCAACATGATATCTTATACCATGTGTTGAAAATGTTGAGTTCTTGATATGCGAAGAAATTGTTATGTTAGGTTATGTTTTTGAGACATTGAAAATTGTATCTACATATGCAATGAATGAGAATTGTGGACACTAACCTTAAATCTTTTGTACCTGTGTGTCCAAAATTATGTATGTTTTATGAAAGTAAATTGAATGGATAATGTGAATGAAGGATCTTAAATGTTGAATATGATGTTTGAGACTCAAATTTCATTAGAAATAGTATTTCCAGATTAAGAGTTGTAGAGCCAACAATGCCTAAAATCAGGTACTGGAAAGGGGAGACAAGTCTCTAAAATCTCAGATATTACAGATATGTATGCAGAGCAGAGCTTAAGTGGCAGAGTTGATATGTCATCGAATCTTAAGTGTAATGTATACTTGCAGACTTGCAGTTATGAGATAATATCATCATGATTCATGCAGCATTGCAAATGCAAGTCACTGGTTTTGAGCTCTCCTTCTCTTCATGCTCATCTACTTTGTCAAATGGCAACAGAGGCCTGCTACCACCTGCCATTTTCAAACACCAAGCTACAAATGATTAATCCCTGCAGAAAAATAAGATTATACTACGAAGGTATTATTAGTCAATTTTTTACATATCGAAATATTAGATTTTAAGATTACATACACCACACTTAATGTTCCAAATGATTATCGAAAACGAATAATAAACAAGCCTAAAACAGAATGTTTTACATGTAACAACAAACAATTTCCTTTTCTGGAGTACCAGTGTACCACTATCCATTTAAGGCTTGCTTCAACAAATTTTATTCAAAAGAAGATTAACTTAGAATTGTAGAGGCGTACACTTCGTCTATAACATGAGACATGGAAAATCAGTTAAGGGATAAAGGGTATAAACAACAAAAGTAACTCAAAAACAGAAAGTCAGGACATCATACTAAATGAAATGATAAGTCATTCATTTGGACGACGACGATAGCCTTTCACTTCGCGCTTTATCTGCTCGTTCGAGATAATCTTGATGGGAGCGATGTTTAGCACCTTCAATAAATTAAAAAATATATTTCAGCAAAAAGATAGCTCATCCAGCTTATATACTGTCTCACTAATAAATGCGCAAACATGCATAACTATTTGAGACCAAGTGATATAGGGTCATACTTTGACAAGAAAGGAACAAAATGCCTCCTAAGAGTGCTCGGAAAGAAGAAGCACAATATATCTTTGAAAGGGTTCGGAACAAGAAATTACTTGCAACATTAAAGAACACATTGGATAGGTGAAATTAAAAACAAGGGCATGCAACTATTTACAAGAGCGAAGAGCTGTATGAAAATTAAACAATACAAATCATTCAAATCAGAGTCAATGATACATTTTTGATCCAAAATTATCTTCATTTCTTTTTTTCCGCAATCAATAACATCCTCTTGGATTCATATGTAATTCCGTATAACTCGATCCATGCGACTAGCGTGACAAATCCATCATTTAACTAAAAAAGCAACCTCGTTGCAACAACAGTTGCTTATTGAATATCAAAGGAAACTTATATCTACACTGAAATCAACATCTTAAAAGCGAAAATGCGATGTAACATTTAGACTAGAAAAAACGAAGAATATGAGAAATGAACCTCTGTTCATGAGATACCAGGGGACTCCAAAGAGAAGGCCAATCACGGACATGCCGACCATGACATGCTTCTTGTCGCCACTGTACATGTAATACTCCAATCTCGATCGGAAGCCTCCGCCTCCAGCTGCTCCACTACTCATTTCGCCTCTAAAGCCCTAACCCCCTATTTTTCTCTCTCGATTCTGATCTCGTCTTTCTTCCTTGTGACGTGGTTTCGTTGCCCGCCTCCACTTTGCGTTGCAGTTGTTGGGCCTTTACATTTGGGCCTTCACATTTGGGCCCAGTTGCAATAGAGAGGCCCAAAACATATTACAAATAAAGTGATTAATAAGAAAATTAAATAAGAAAATAGGAAGGAAAGAAAAGGAGAAAAGTTAACAGCAGAAAGCGACGTATGGAGACTAGACAGAAGGACTAGGTATGTGTCAGCAACTCAAACACAAAACAAAATCAAAGTGGTTGAAACTATCTGCTCCGATCCGGAAACCTCAGACTCCGGCCAACCCACCAACCCCAGCAGCTTCAAATCTCTGAAAGTTGGTACTTTTTTCATCAAAATCAATATTTTATTCAATCTTAATCACTGATCAGCAGCAGTCTAGTTTACTCAAACTCATCAAAGTTATACTTTTTCTTTTGGATCCCTTTCTTTCTTTATTAGGGTTTCAATTCGCACGGACTTGATTTTGACTAGCTGGAGTTTCAATTCAATAGTTCTTTAGCTGGTACACACTGATTCATCCTTCAGTGCTTGTTCTCCTCTTTTGTGTTTCCAGATTTTTCTTTTCTGGTGGGATTTTATATTCATTTACTGGTTGAATTTTGTTGCTTTTTTGTTTCTGTTGATAAAGTTTGTGGCTTTTTGTTGTTTGAGGGTTACTCGTCTTTTGATCTTTGCAGCTGGTTGCTTGGTAGTCTGTGGGAGTACAGTATGGCAAATGTCAGTCAAGGAACGGATACGTCAACAGATGTTGATACAGAAGACAAGAATCAAGGGGTAAACATTTTTCCGCCATTCTAAGTTTTAGTTCTAATGAACTGACTGATATTCACTTGGAAATAAAATCCCATTAATGTCGTCCACATAATCCTGCTTGCCATTTGCTTGGTAGTCTGAGGGAGTATGGTGCTCAATGTATTTTCGTTTAGCTTTTCAATTTCTTAAGTAAAATATTTGGGTTTGCATCTGCAGATTGATATGGTATTATCAACTGGTAATTCAAGCGACAGATCAAAAGATAAACCAGGTGACCAAAAGGTTAGTGACGACACATTTTTATAAAAAAATTCATGTTAATTGAAACTAGATTTGAGGTCCATGACTTGTTGGTGGTGATGCAATATGGTATTAAAACAAATTGGATCATGGCGTCTACTTTTGTATTATCAGAAAGTGACCATAGACTTCTTTTGTATAATATCTTCAAT
Source organism: Sedum album (assembly GCA_006409495.1). Lineage (NCBI taxonomy): Eukaryota > Viridiplantae > Streptophyta > Magnoliopsida > Saxifragales > Crassulaceae > Sedum > Sedum album. The sequence continues at coordinate 98,518 of QZGG01000293.1, forward strand.
AAGTAATCAGTTGTGTGGTTCATGGATGCTATGAGATGCTATTAGGTTTATGTGCAATTTCCTTCATGAATTAGGTGGAAATTTTAACTGCTGGTGTTTTTCTCTGTAAGTGTTATTATCATTAGTGATGAAATCACATGGCCCTTGACAGATGCAGCTAACTCTTTAGATCTACTGTAAACAAGAATGACAACAAGTTGGTACTACTTACCAATGTTAGGATACCCTGGCTCTGAGGAAACATTTAGTTACTTTTTAGGGGTTCTAGTTTACCTCTTGAGTTGTTCTTTGATGAACAGCGCTATATTCATTCACTTTTGGAATGTTCTTACTGCAAATTATTATTATTAGGACTTGCATCTAACTTTTATGTACTAAATAGGAAGGCTTTTTCCCCTTAACCAGCTGCTTGGAGTCAACAATGGTTACACTCAAATTTTCATTAATTTTGCAGACATTAAGGAGACTTGCTCAGAATCGGGAAGCTGCAAGAAAAAGCAGACTTAGAAAGAAAGTATGATGTACAGTTTGGATCATGTATCCATTTCGGTTTTATTCTAGGCCTAGAATATGTGTCACTGCCAACATCAACTCGACTATTTTTACCAAAATAAACAATTACATCTTCGTTGCCCTGTCCATTTCATAATTGTTATTTTAATGTTTTTTGTGCACACCTGAATTTTTTTCCTTTCTTACATAAGTATTATGGACTCGGAGTCTTGAAAGCTTGCTAATTTTATTTGAATTCTAGTTACACACCGTATTAGGTGAACAGTGAACTCATAAATATTGGCTGTGTTGCTATGTTTAATTTCCGCATCCCTTTCTTTTTTCACAGGCATACGTACAACAGTTGGAGAGTAGTCGGCTTAAACTCACCCAACTCGAGCAAGAGCTTCAGAGGGCTCGACAGCAGGTCTGATGATTGTTAGAATACACTTTGCAATCCCGAATGTCAGGTCTTAACTTGCTTACTGTTTTCCCTTGTTCTCTGTAGGGAGTGTTTATTTCAAGTTCTGGTGATCATGCCCATTCTTTGAGTGGAAATGGTATCTAAACTACTGAAATTTAAATTATTTGTGCTCATCTTCTTATTTAATAAATATTTACTGTCATATCGCTGTCAGATACTTAAAATCCAGTGTCTCATGATGTAGATAAACATTTGAATCTATTCATCTGCATAATGTGGCTCTTGATAGCGCAGTTCACTTAAATCATATTTGATAGAAGTGCATTTCTTGATTAAATACAAGAAATTGTTACCAATTTTGACAAATAAAGTGAAAATTAATTTCTATGCAATCGGCTTCATTCACAAACTAATGCTTCCTCATGAATTTTATGGATATCTTGTAATAAAATTCCTAGTGTCTTAGAAACTGTTGATCAATTGTTGTATTTTGCATGATATTAGTTTCTTTACATATGGTACACGTGTATCGTATGGATTGACGCCCCTCTTACAGACTGGTTTCTACTGTTTGTGCAGGAGCTCTGACGTTCAACGCAGAATATACAAGGTGGCTCGAAGAGCACAAGAAGCACATAAATGAGTTGAGAGTGGCTGTCAATTCTCGTGCAGGCGATACAGAGCTTCGCACTATTATAGACAGTGTCACAACACACTATGATGATATCTTTAGGTTAAAAGGCACTGCAGCAAAGGCTGATGTGTTTCACATCTTGTCAGGGATGTGGAAGACACCAGCGGAGAGGTGTTTTCTCTGGATTGGTGGCTTCCGCTCATCCGAGCTCTTAAAGGTAAAAATGCATGAAACTCAGCTGTATAAGTAAGCTTTTCATAAATATATGAAAAGGAAGATCCACCATCATAGTTACGATATTTTGAATGATGAGTAACCTGGTTATGTATGAAATATGTGAGACTGAGCTGAACGAACTCTGTTGCAGCTTCTTGCAAATCAATTAGAGCCATTAACTGAGCAGCAGTTGGCAGCAATCTACAATTTGCAGCAATCATCCCAGCAAACAGAAGATGCTCTTTCTCAAGGCATGGAGGCTTTGCAGCAGTCTCTTGCTGAGACACTAGCTAGCGGCTCACCTAGTCCATCAGGAAACTCGGGTAATGTTGCTAATTACATGGGTCAAATGGCTATGGCGATGGGAAAACTTGGAACCCTCGAGGGCTTCCTCCATCAGGTATCCTTCTGTTTTATTATAACTATATCCCATATTCTTTTTGTAATCTGTTCGAGTGTGTGACACGTGCATTGTTATGCCAACTACAGGCTGACAATTTACGACAGCAGACACTACATCAAATGCACAAGATACTAACAACTAGGCAATCAGCTCGAGCACTCCTCACTATCGATGACTATTTCTCTAGACTACGAGCGCTCAGTTCTCTATGGCTGGCACGCCCAAGGGAGTGAATCACTTCAACTCCTCAGAATCTATATCAATCCTACAAAGTAGAAAAGCGGTGACCCCAGAACCATTCCTAAACTACAAAGAACTCATTCCACCATGCCAACTACTGGTTAGTCTTGTTTCTGTAATAGATGTGCATTAAACTTTAAAGTAGTGTCAGTTGTAAGATGAAAATATGGCATTGTTGTATCTGAGGTAGTAGCTTTATTGTTGTTTGTCAGATTAATTTGTTGGAAAAACTGCGAAGCATTACAGCTTTAAGAAGCAGATTAGATAAGTTACCTGTATTTGAAGGATTAAGCACCTTGTAAATGGTGCATTATTGTTGTAATATTTATTCATCTATGGATAGTAAATTACCCAACTCATTGTTTCAATGAAATATATATATCTAATATTAAGGGTCACCCTTTTTTACTCTTTTGGAAATTATTGATCTTCTTCAGTGCTTCCAATTTCAAGTACAGGCAATGTCATTTTGATAGTTTCTCCTTAAAATCAATATTTGACAAACAGCATTAACTTTGTCCTCTCTAGTGACAAACAGATATTCATAAATTTAACTACTAATTTTTTTTGATGTGGGTATCCAGCTAATGATCAACCTCTCTGTACAAAGTTGTCTTTCAATAGACTCCAAAGAGATCTCAAGTCTGAAATGAACAAAAATGTCAAAACAAAACTACATTGCATTTCTTCATTTCTTCTGCATATGCCTTACCATACAATGATGACTTCAAAATGAGCAAATCCTCGTCCAGGCCTTTTCGAACCAGCCACGACGAGGTAATAGTCTGTGAACAAAATGGTAGCTTTGGCATTTCAATGTTGTGTTTTTTGGGATGAAGCTTGAGATGAAGTTCCATGAAGCAGTCTCACAAACCAAAGAAACTGAGCTTTCCATCTGAGGGTCTGATCAAATCTCTTAGCACGATATGGAATGGAACAGACAGATTAAGCCCAAGTTCCTAAAGTAAAAATACATTAAACAAGTCAGGTACTATTTCAGAATAACCTGCAGATCGAATACAAATGAAGAAATTTATATTTATGGGATTGATCATACTGAAGCAAGCTCGTCGATCATCATAGGTCTGTTCCCCTCCATTTCAAAAAATTCATATGCATACAGAGCTTGTTGTTCCCATGTCTCCATTCCCTCTAACTGATGCACACTTATAGCTGCTGCACAAAATTCTTCAAACCCCATTTTCCCATACTGCATAGAACTCACCTATTGCGCGCAAAAAATATATTTCCAGTTCCCTTTTCATAAGAATAAATATGTAATGCAGTAGACTAGTTAAGTTATTAGTTACCATGTTTATATAATCTGCAACATGTGAATCCTTCATAGCATCTGTAGCATACCTCATTGCAGCCTGTTAGAATCGCAACACGAGGTTTTCAGGTTATAACAGAATATCACAGATGAAATGCAAGTTGGAATGTGATAGGAGGTAACTTGGCTAACCATTCTGAAATTTTGAAGTGATATGCATCCATTTTTACTAGGCCCGAGCAGTGCAAATTGTTCACGTAGATACACTATCTGAGGTTCAGTCAATGTTTTTGCTACAGCCTGTTTAGAAATAAGAACAGTAGATTGATTTGTTTTGTATTCTCTGCAAAAAATCGACAAGTATACAGAAAAAACCATACCTGCAAGGCTGATTTTCTTAAGGGAGACGAGCATATATACGATTTCACGAGTCTGAAAACGAATATATCCAAGGGTATCTTGATATCATGACTGCCCTCGAGCCAGGGATGACCTACAAGAATAAATCAAGCATCAGTGCAAATGGACTGCTAGTCAGTTCAGGCATTTGTGTTCATAGTTAGCAAACATACATAGAGCCTGAGCAGCAGTTAGTCTTTTTCTAAAATCCTTATTCAACAGTCTCTTCACAAAATCAGCTGCATGAGGAGATAATGAAATCCAAGGAGTCTCATCGAAACTCGGGGCTGCTTTTATAACAGCTCGAAAAATGCCAGATTCAGTCCTAGCCCAAAATGGTCTGCTTCCACACAAAAGAATGTAAGCAATGACACCAATGCTCCACATATCTGCCTCAGTTCCATACGATTTGTGTAAAACTTCCGGAGCAACATAATATGCACTCCCCACAATATCATTCAGTCTTTCATCTGCAAACAGTTTAAGCATCTTACAGCCAGTGCATCTCTTGGAATGAATCACTTAACGAAAAAATGAGTGTAGGCCTAACCTGGTTTGGTGTAGTCAGAAAGGCCAAAATCTATGGCCTTTAAAGTAGAATTCTCGTCTTTAGTAGCGAATAGGAAATTCTAAGAAATCAAAAACAACATATAATCAAGGCACATTTATGCGCAGAGCATCGGAATAATAGTGACTGTTTTAGAAATCTACCTCTGGCTTCAGATCTCTGTGAACTACTCCTTGTAGGTGACAAAATGCAGCCACATTCAAAATCTGTATAACTATTTGCTTCGCGTCTTCTTCAGGATACTGCCCACCCCTACAAGGTTTTTCAAAAGCAAATGAAGTCTTTTACTTTCCTAGTACCTTTACAAATGTACTTAAGTTGATATACAAAGCTCACCTCGCAAGTATCCTGTCCAAAAGCTCCCCTCCTTTGCATAATCTGATGAAAATAAATCGCACGGTCGTTAGGCGTGTCATAATACTTCTTCTGACATCATACACGTGAGTTTTCAACATAAAACTCTACAAAATGAGAATAGTACTTACTCCATGACTATGTACACATTATCATCATCTTCGTATGCTTCGTAGAATTGTATCATGTTGCGAAACCCCTTCAAAGCTCTCAACATCTTCACTTCTCTTCTCACATCCTCTATACCTATTGCAGTTGTCATCTGCCAAAACCATAGAAAAGCTCAGTAAACGATGATTCAATAAAACACTGCAAAATGCAACATCTAACAAAAAATGTGAAATGCTGTAAAAGGTCGGTCTGTCGATCATACCTTAGATTTTGATATAATCTTGACTGCAACATCCTGCCCTTTAAAGCTCCCTTTCCGGCCTCTAGCCTTACATGTGTACCCAAAATGGCCGCGACCCACCTCATCGCCAAGGTCATAATTAGTTCTAAAATTCTTACTATACCCAAAATTCTTATCCAAACCCAACTCCTCCTCCACATCATCATCTTTATGCTTCACAGTGTTGTCAGTGCCATTTCCACCGCGTCTTCTAGCAAGTAAAGCTTTGATGTGCCTTGCTGGAGAAGGCGGTGGAAACGGGCGCTTAAAGAACCGATTAGGCGTTGAGTTAACACTTGAGCTAGCTGAATTCAGAGGAGAGTTTTTATTGCTGCTGAAAAAGCCATTGAGTGGACTTGGGCTGAAAAATGAAAACCCTGAGGATTGCTTCTTGTTGATGCTGCTTGGTTGGCTGATTGAGTTTGATTGATCAGTTGAGTCACTTTGAGTAGGAATCACTGAGTTATGTGAATGGATCACTTGATTCTCCACTGGCCTTCCATGACAAATTCCCATAGCTACACACACTCTTTTTCAAACTATGTTATACCAAACTGAATTGGAGATCACAAAACTGAGAATTTGAAATGGGGTTTTGAAAATGTATGTAAAGTTTGAACCTTTTCTTGATTGAAAATGGCAAAGAGATGAAGACACCTAGATTTTGCCCAATGTTTTTGAAAGATGAGAAAAGTGGAAAAAAAAGCTAGAAAATGGCAGAGGAAAGTAAGCTAACTTTTAAAATATGAGTAGCCAGAAATAAAGCCAGCCAGTGTTTGAAACTGTTGAGCTCAAATGTTTGAAAAATTAGGAACATGAAGAAAATTTGGCTAGTCAACAAATGTACATGAATGCACAACATGAACAATAGCATATGATCAAATTATTCATGTTCATTTACATGTCTGCATGTCATTGATACATAAGTTGGCCATCAGTATATTACATATCAAAATCAAGACATTGAGTTATAGACAAAAATGCATTGTAACTTGTAAACAATTTTGATGACTTTCAAGATCTAATAGTGCACAAATGTTGCAACCAAGCCACATAACACACTATTACTAAAACAAGCAAGGAAACTTGAGGTTTTGGTAACCTACACTTCAATTCAATTATTTAACCTAAACCTAATTTTTTCTGTATGCACCCATTTAGTATCATTATGATCATCAACAAGATGTTAACATTAAACAATGCACATCAGTTTGACCATAAGTAGCGCCAATCAATGACACTTTTCATTTAAGAAAAAAAGTGTGGATGATTTGAGTATTACAGGTACTGGTGGAAGAAGAAAAATGTGTGCAAGGAATTGATGATATTGATGCAAATGCATACAGATAAGCATATCATTTTTCTTGAATGGGAATTGAAAGACCAATGACGTGTTTCACATATGTGATCAATAATGCTATACCAACATTAGGGTTTAATATTTGTTTAGAACAATTATGTCAAAAGATCTCACCAACTATGACCAACTATATGTTGACAATGTTTTGTCATTTTGTTCCAAGTTTCTTGTCATATTGGAGAAAGTCATCTTCAATATTTACTGTGTGATATTTCCAACAGTAAATAATTCTCAAATGATCTTGTTATGTCAACTCAAAAAACTTGTAAATTAAGATGACTTTGTCATCCACCACCAAAGTCAATGGCCAGCCTCCATCCATAACTCAAGAAAAAACCCTGAAAAGGGTTAATGCTCGTGCAGTTAGCTGAAAGAAACACATGTTAGCTTCTGTACAACAGCAGTTCATATTTACTTGTACCTGGTCAAATATTGATCAAGTCACCAAGATCATATGCTTATGTAAACTTGGGCTCCAAACAGAAGCATGAACGTCCACTAAGAAGGCCCATTTCAGTTTGGCAGAATCAAGAATGTCAACTAGTGGCAACTAGTGAAAGTTAACCTTAAATGGGAGTTGTGATAAACTGTAAAGTACATATTGAATCAATTTTTAGTTAACTCAAAAATGGATTTACACATCATAATTCATAATTTAATATATATTTAGTAATTCTCATTCAACTAGTCGTTTTGAGACAACTTTTCAGCTGACTTCTTTATTATCCAACAAATTGAAACCTTTACTATCCTTGAACATGACATGCATGAACTCATTGGTCGACAATGTGCTCGGCAGTGAGAATGTATTAAGAAACAAGTTTACTATAACAATGAGTGGAAGCATATGGTGGAACTTGTTTTAAGGTGGTGGGTCTTAACATACAATTATTAATGTCACTGATTTTAAGACAATTTGGTTATTAAATTCATATGATTCATCATTCTAATAGTTGAACTTTTCATTAGGTTATCATGCACATGTAGACTACTTAACGGAATTATAAGATTACTTTATTAAAATTGATCAAATTGCTGGAGATGAAACCATGACTTGTGCTAAAAAACATCAATCCAACTTTAGACAATGTCGAAGACAGCTTACATAACAACAATAAAAGAGCAAACAAGCTTGCACAGGATCGACATCTCATGGGATTGAATCTCTTGTAACACCAACAGCCTCATTTCAATGACCTCATTTGTAGAATGTGTCTAAAAATATATGGAGTTTTTTCTGGTAAATTTAGTACTGCAATATGTTCATCCACACGTTAGAACTTACTGTATGATTATATCCATCAGCAGTCGAATTGAAATACACATGCATGGAGTAATTCTTACCCCTTTTATGCAAAATATAATATGAACTTGTTTCGGCCTGTGTCACAACAGAGTGAATATTTTTGGTGTAGACGGACTTATGTGCTATGTAACACACTGTTTCTTCAGGAGCATATGATCGACATGGAGAATGAACTCAAAAAGTATATGAAATGGAAATGATTCTTATCTGTTATGTAGAGGATTAGGACCAGCAAACACTCTCCTCATTTGAGCACTGAATACAATATCATCTTTGCCGGCATTTTGATGATCTGCATTCTCTTTTCTCCTAATTATCGACTTGATGATGTCCAGGCCTGAATCTGTTGATATCAGGTCTGTGATGCAGTTGAGTACCTAAGCATGTAACATATTCTTGTTGCAACAACATTAGCATCGCCATAGCAAACCAAATCAGCTCTTTTCTAACACCCATCTGTGTATCTGTTGTGCCTTTGTGTAGACTTTAGAGTTCTTGATATGAAGTTTGCTTGATGAAGATTGCAAGAGAGGGCTGCAGCCTGCAGGGACTTGGTGTGTAAGAGTGTGTGTATAGGAGTGGTTTAATGTGAAGGTTCACATCTTTTGAAAGTGTTTCATTATTTGGTGTGGTGGGAATTTGTCTCAGTGATTTCAGAGCCTTAAATTTTCTCTGGAAAAAGGTGATTCTTTATAATTTTGGCAGACATAGAGAGAGAGGGCCTAAATGGTCCCTTCAATAAATTGTATGAATATTAGTTTGATTCACATATGGCAGTTATGAAAGTGTCTGTATATATGGTTGATATCTAGTAAATGCTGGGACAGTTGACAAGTAAATGTTCATTAGGGTAAAATGAGATTTTTTTGTAAGTCAATAAATTATACCCTTGGACCCTCTTTTCAAAATCATGTCATTTATGTGCAAATTTTTTTGGATTACGATCCCCACTTCGGTTCAAGATTTAATATATACTTAACAAACACCATTCAACATTTAAATCAGTTGATATGGAACAACTTATCAACTATTTTTTTATAATATTCAACAAAAGTTTCCATCTCTTAAGAGATCTGTGGTTGAGATAACATATATCAATAACAAAATGGGATCAGTCAAGATGTTGCTGGATTCCACACCGGCCTGGCCGGGCCTGGCCTGGCCCTGGTACGTAGTGATGATGGAGTCAAGAATACACTCAGAAACACTATTCAACTTCACAATCCATATGAATCACAATACTATTTGCAGTTATGAGTTATTATGAGTTGGAATGAGCTTAAAGAGAGGTTGTGATGATGAAGTCAAATAACATTTACAATTTCACCAACCAGCATTTGCTTTTGTCCACCCTCACCTTTCTCAGCCTGCAAACTTCATGACCCTGTTGAGTTGGTGCACAAGTGTCGAGTGGACAAACAAGACTTCACAATTCTATGTTTCTTTATATGATTTCTCTTATTCACATAATGAATGAACACAAACATGTCCAATTCGTCATGATGGTCAACACATTATGCCACAAGGACAAAAAACATGCATGCGATACGGCCCAGCCACGATTGTTGTCCAATGTCCGGCGGCCCATTCTTGTAGGGCCCATCCCTCAATTTCCACTATTTTCTATTTAATTTCTTTACTTATTTTTTATGTACTAAATTTTACCAGTACCAAAAATGTCATTGTTTCTTACTTTGTTACTCAACATGTCCTAATATTCATGACATTAAATTTATATATTTAATATTATTGCGCATGGATATTGAGGACCAATTAATAAGATTTCATGAATCCAAATCCGGATTAGGATCATGTGCAGCCAACAGCCAAATCCAGCTATAAATAAAACGACGTAGTTTTAGTCATTGAAAATCAAAACTACGTCGTTTTGAAAAGGGTTCAGAAATTTGTAATTAGGGATTTAGTAAAACTGTGTTGTTTTGAATTATTAAAGACCTAAACTACGTCGTTTTAAAATTAAATTTTAAATTTTAAAATTTGAATTTTGGCTGGATTTGGCTGTACGCTGTACAGGATCCGAACCCTCCAAATCCATTGAAAATATATACGAATTAAAAACAGCCACATATAATTCAACTCCACACGTGTCAACTTGTTACATGCTTATCCGCAATCAGAATATTCATATGTATCTTCACATGCATATTACAATTAAAATATGTTTCATGTCTTTTACTCTCAATCCACCTATTTAATTAATTAAAATAAAATTGACTAATGAATTGGTTGATGCTTGCTTGTTGTCGGATTCAATTAATCAATTCCTTGTAAATTTCTACTCCATCTGCTCTCCGCATTTGTAAGACACGTACGGAACAATACAATCTACATTGACAATTTTATTCATTTTTTATAAAATATATATAGTATTTGGACAGCACATTGTAGGAACTGGATCCGGTGCAGCTACTTTCAGTGTTATCATGTGCTGCAAGTTTAAAAGTGACGTAGTTTTATATAGTTTTTAAATAAAACTACGTAGTTTAATCTAAAACCCTATAAATGCAAAATGACCCGTTGTCAAAACGACGTCGTTTTTAAGGCCAAACGACGTCGTTTTATCTCGCAGTTTTTAGCAGTGCAGCACTCGATCCGATTCCCACACTGTAGTTGAAAATAATACTCATTTATATATTTTTAAAAATAAAATGAGGTTTGATCATAATATATTTTTTGTATAATGAATGAAATAAAATACTAAAAAATATTGAGTGGCTTGGATATGAATCATTTCTTTAAAATATTAAAATATTATATAAATAAATCTTCCAACAACCAACAACAATATGAGAAAATGCTACATTTGGTCTGAAATTCAACTCGATAACTAACTACGTGCCAAAATTGACTAGAAACGAATTTGATTATTTGATATACGTGCCACTCACGCAGTCATATTATCTACTAAATTTAATTTATTCGCCAAAGGGAGCCTTTTTATAAAAGGTAAATAAATACATTAAAATCCATATCTTAAATAATGACATTGAAATAGTTATGTTTTTAATCGATCTTGTCTTTCAGAATATAGAAACTCTGAACTTAAATATATATTTTTACTTTTTATTGCTAAATGAGAGTCCTTAAAAAATGATATTTATCTAATAAAATCAGTAATAAATCAATCCAAATTGGAAAATATATTTATTAATAAAAATAGAAAATTCAGAAGAAGAAGAAAAAACCTATGGAAATTTCCAACTCTACCCCCGCATCACATTCCCTCTGTCCAAAAAAAACCAATCAATACATAATCAAAAAATCGTTGAGTCAAAATATTGTTTTCCCTCACCACCACCGGAATACCTCGTCAGCACCTGGTTTTACCGCTTCATTTTGTTTCACAATAATCCCTTTACAAAGCTGACATCTTTGACTCACCCCTCCATCCGATTGCCGGTCGGGATATCTGGGTCGATTTCGTTTTGAATTATTGTATTCGTTACATCTCTGATTTTTCCAGATTTGTATCCATCGTTTGTTGTTTTGGGTTTTTGGGTTTGTGAACTTCTGGAGGTTTCTAGATGATCGGAGGTTCAAAGTTGTAACCTTTAGTCGATTTTGGTATCTGGTTCGGTCGAGTTTTGGGTTGAAACAGTCGTTGGAATATTGGTAGATTGGTTTGATATGGCTGCTAAAGGCCTGGAGTATTGGAGGAGGTATTTCAGTTCAGAAACGTCAAACATATTTGAAATAATTGAGTGTGGGATTATGGTGGCGGCTGCTGACTGTCCTAAGGAGTTTAGATTGAGGAGAGGTCGGATAGCTGAGCTGCTGTTTTCATGTGAATCTAAAAAGTGTGTTGGTTGTGACCATGTGGAGCTTTGTGTACCATTATTAGGCCAAAATGTAAATGATGATGGTCAGATGAAGAGAGTGCATAATGATGATCATCAGGCGATCAGCTTTGAAGATGTTGAGGCGCTGACTGAGGAGATTGAAGAAGAGTCTCAGCTTGTTCGAGAGGTTTTGAGGATTAAGGATGTTTTAACGAATTGTCAAGATGAGGTGATTGTTATACTTTTTGGGTTATGGTTGTTTGGTATGGTGTTTGATTGTTTTTGGATGTTGCTTGCAGTCTGAGTCGGAGATATATGAGTCGTTGAGAAGACTTCAGTACATGGCTCTTACCGTCGATATTCTCAAGGTGTGGTTTATTCGATAATTTTGGAAGTTGCACGATTGATGTATGTAGATGGTTTTCATTTGTTGCTTGAGTTTGAATGGATTGTTTTTGTAATTCAGACTACTGAGATTGGGAAGGCTGTGAATGGGCTTCGTCGGCATACCTCAAGTGATGTTCGTCATCTGGCCAAGCTACTCATCCAGTATGAACCCTTTGCACATCTGTTGATATCAATGGCTACTTATGTGAATTTATATGGTTTTGTGGTTGCTTATTGTGGCCTTGCTAGTTATGAACTCCAAGAGTATATTGTAAGTATCATTTGTTGGCATTTGATAGATTCATATTGCAGAGTATGGAAGGAGATGGTGGACGAGTGGGTCAACACTTCAACACAGATTGTAGAGACAAATAATGAGGGTACCCCGGACTCTATCAATCCATCTGTTCTCGATGAAGAGGAGGGACTCCCATCTCCTCCAATGGACGAGGGTGCCTTCTTTGTTACACCTCAGACCATGGAACTTTCTCAGGTGCATTTTCACTGCACCTGTTTATTTTGTCGAGCTTTATTCTCGAGTTTTTAGTACCTTACTGACTTTTCAGCTCTTATGCTTGATGTCCTTTGTTACCTGAAGTTCTTTGATGGAATGGATGACGATGGAAGTGAGTAACTGTTGCTTCTATATTCAAACTTCCGTTTTGGTTATTTCTGAATTTCTTGCCTTTGGAGGTTCTAGAAATTAAAGCTAAACCATTGTTTCAGATCTCCGAAACAACGAGGAAAGGAACTGTGCAAGGAAACCACCAAATGCCTACCAGAACATTACAAAACAAAAGCTCCATCCTACTAACAATGACAGTGTCCACATGAAGGCACACAGTAGCATTCATGAGCAGAAGAATCAAGCTACTGTATCACAGCCTAGAAGGCCTTCGATCGCCCAGTCTGGACCTGGTAGACCTCAGAAAACAAGCACAGAGCCACATCCTGCATTGGATAAGGCTCCGACGCAAAGGAAGCCTCTTGTTGGCCACCATGATGTAATTTTCTATCCCAATTACTACGCACTAAAACCTGTTTGATTCAGCTTCTCATATGTGAATCCAATTGATTTATTTTTATGTTTTTACAGAAATCAAAACTTCCAGAGATGAACCTTGAAGCTGCGAAGAAAAGACTCCATGAGAGTTACCAAGAAGCTGAGAATGGTATCTTTTCTTCCTTATCTTTGAATCTCACTTCCTTTTCTACAAACATTGCACTTATGGATCTTAATGAGTGATGTATCATACAAGCAAGTCTTGCTTTCACAAAACTTCCAATGTGGACTGACTTGTAACCTCTCTATCATCCAACAGCCAAGAAGCAACGTACAATACAAGTACTGGATACCATCCCTAAGCAAGCTGTTAGCCATCTTAAAAAGCCACAAGGTAGGAGTGGAAACCTAAATCGACATCGATTACTAGGGCGTCGCTAGCTGAGAAGACAAAGCAATGGCCTTCCAGTGACTTATTTCAAGAAAGTCAATAGGATTGAAGCTTCTTTTTTATTAACCTAAAACGGAAAGCCTGAAGTGGTTACTGTGAATTCCCAGTTTAAGAAACTTGTAACAATCAAACTTGCAAATAACTTGAGTTTAGTATGCCTGATAGTTGCTTGATGTTCAAGGCATTGTTGTTGTAGAAACAGTTACATGTTTGAAGCTGAAACACAAACACGAATGAATGGAATTTGACTTGTTCAATGGAGTGGCCATTTATGTAAAGTGGAGTCCACACGTTTTGTTGGCACTTGTTCCGGCCACCCCACGTGCGGAAAAAGTTACTAAGATTTTTTTAACATAATAATTGAACCTTGAGTTTCCATCAAAAACCATAGAACTTGGTTTGAAATGAGTTTGATTTAAAATTGTCCCCAAAATTGTCATGTTTAATTCTTTGATTTGTTGGTCTAATGGTTGTACTTTTAATTGCCTTTTATTTTATTTATTTAATATAATAATATTGATAAGAGAGCTAGTGGAGTTTTTATATTGGAGCCCAACCTTTTTGACTTCAAATTCAATTATTTGATGATTAAAAATGACACGTGCACACTTTGATAAATGTTGACGCTGCACTCCATTTTTACTGTAGCATTAGATAAGAGACGTGTTGCTGTTCTATCCATTTATGGTGTAAACGACATCGTTTTATGTACGAGATTTGTCGAATAGAATTGACTTCAACCGACGGGTGGTACCGAGCTGGATTAAATTTGGGCTGTAATTGGCCCTTTTAGTTGCTTGTTGGGCCGTCAAGTTTTATTTACATCAAGTACTTGCCAAACTAATGTCGAAGCCGGTTATGCATGAAATATTAAAACAGGACACGTGTCGCTGCTAAGAATGTTTACACTACATACATCATGCACACGTAAGAGCTGCGTAAGCATAAGAAATCTTGACTCCGTCAAATCATTAGTTAATTAATAATCCTACTAAATTAATCGAGTCCTAGACTTTGAGGAATAGTGCTAAAAAGGGTCAGAAACCGCGTCATCGAGTGGGGCGCCAAGAGTGCTGTCATATCCTTACGAGACGACGACTTTGGTTTTTTTTTAAATTATGTTTTGTTGGTTTGCTGGATCGGATGTTTTGACGAGGTCAATATTCAAAGTTTAGATATTAAAAACGTACGATCATGTACGGCATGCCTTTGCTGCTTTATTTGACTCTAATTAATCTTCGCCGAATAATCAAATGTCACAATATGACACAACATGCGACTTCCGTACCACTGAGATGCATGCGGTCTGTATATCAATTCTTATTTTAATAGTAGTAAGATCGATCGATGACACCAGTTGCTCAACTCCCAAGTGTCTATTCGATAAACATCAACAATCACGAAGTCATGAGCCTTACGTATACGGTATACACAACTTTTAATCTGCTTAGCATCCACCACAAGTGTTGTATTACTGTTTTACTGCTCCTCGTACCTCTAATGTTTTCTAGATTATCCCAATTCATATGCATTCTGAACTGTGTTGTAACAAAGTTTAGTCTCTGTTTTTTGGCAGCAGTTTCTTTCATAAATTTTAATTAATATCCATTTCAATAAATTTGTTACCAGTAAAGAGCTGTTTTCGTCGACACGAAATTTAGATAAAAATGTCACATATCCAAGCCTTGAAATAAACAAAAGTAGATTAACACAAGCCCGGAAAATATTTACAAAAACATCAAACTCCATCCTAAGCTTGAAGTAAACACTTCAAACAAAAACACTTAAACAAGTAACAACAACTCAGTGATTAATTAAGCATGCTACTAATCACACAACACTTTCCATGATTCTAGAGTCGGGAAGCTCTGATAAGATTCGTATCCATAGCCCGGCCCATTACTAATCAGCGAATCACCATACGCCACCTGTCCAACTCCATCCTCTCCAATCAACGACCCTTGGCGTTGACCATTACCAACGCCAACGCTTCCTTCACGCTGCTGTTGACTATACACACCATAGTCAACAAAAAACGACGACGTATCTAGCGTCGGCAGCGGAAGTCCATTTCCAGTAAGTCGCTTCGGCTCAGGTTTTACAATCAGCTGATTTTGAATCTGTTGGTGTTGAATCGTTTCGAATTGGACGCCGGTCACCTGCTGAACCATCTGCCGGAAGTTAGCCGGATCCGCCATAATGAACGTCGTCTGACACTTCTTCGTAGCGCGAGGCTTCCTCTTCGTAATTTTCTTCGTCACCGCAACTCGTTTTCTACTCGCAGCCATTTCCGGATCCGATCCAGACACGCCCGACGCGCTCGGCGTTTGACGGAAAGACGAAACGGCGTCGGATGAGGTAACGAAAGCATCAGAGTTGTGAGTATTGTTGTTAGTATCATTTGAAATCGTCTTCTGAAAAGCTTTGGTTAGAGCTTCAGCGTCTCTAGTGAAGGCCTCCGTCAACCATGGGTCGACGTATGCCGGCGTTGATTGGAACATCCAGGGCTCGTAGGCGGCGAAGCTCTGTAGATTATCAGATGACGTCATGAGGATTTTGATTGAAGTTTGAGATGAATAAACTTGGAGAGGAAGTTTAGGGAGGAAGATGGAGTTTTTATAGGGCGGTGAAACGCGTCGTTCGGGGACACGTGTCTGTTTGTGAGTGTATGTGGTTTAATCAGTGGGTTAGAGTCGGGTTGAGATTAGAGTGTGTAACATTAACAAGACAATGGGTTAATATTTGATTAATATGTGATTAGAGAATAAAGATGTGTAACATGTGTTAAGGTCAGCTGAGTCAACTCGGAGGAGTAATGAGATGAAGTGGGCGAGACTGCGAGAGAACGTGTTGACCGGAGGAGTGGGACCGGGAAGCCGCGTCATATCGTCCACGTATCAGCTGTGATACTGATTGAATTGATATTGATATTTCCAGTAATAGAATATTATATTAAATTTGATAAATGGATCGGGTGTTGCAAACTTGCCACTGCCAGTTTCGCTATTACCAGACTCTGTTTTGTTCTGCGATTGAGCTCCGGTCGATCAGTTTCTACTGTCATCTTCAGGTTTTGAGAAATGAGTGAGTTTTTTAACCCAATATCGATTTCTGATGGGTTTGTATATACAATGTGTTTTGAATGATGCACTCAACTCGTATGACAAAATGCTTACATGAAAAACGCTTCTCCTGTTGTCTTCTAGTGCTTTAGATTACAGTGATTTTATGCCTTTGTGCAAGATTTGTCATTTAATTGTGTTGCAATTGCTAGTTAGCATTTTACTAGTCAGCAATTTCATATCAATTTCAAGTAACTACTTTTGTGGGATTATAATACCTTGAATTTTCCTCTCTATTTGCTTGATCATTATGGTCCAACTTAAGTAGAACTTGAAGGATTGCTGCTATAACATGTCAAAGGATAGAGCATATATGGTTCCATATTGGTTAGGTGCTGACCGAGAAAAACTTAATAGCTCAGAAATCGAGTGATTATCATACATTTCTCGGTGCATTTAATCCTTGGTTTTGTGACCTTTAATAAAGAATTAATGAGTTTCTTTTTGTTTGCCACTAGGATAGGATTAAAACGTGGTAGATCAATTGTAGGATCACAACTGACATAGACTAGTATTTTGCATTTTCTTGTTTTCAAGTTCTGCTGTGCAGCTGGAAGTGATAGATTTCATCACGAATTATAAATGACTAGGCCAAAAAGATGTTTTATTGTGGAATTATGTTAGTGAATATAATGTTGTGCAATATATGTAATGTTGAGACTTCAAAGGTCGCCTATTTTGCAGGGCTACTCCCTTTCATGACCATCAAGGTTTCTGGAATCATGCCGTTTGGACTTCATGCAAGCCTCTGGGCGATGTGAAGCAAAGTTTAAGGTATTCAGATCTGTGAAATGTTATGCTTACTGCTTGATTTTCCTATCATGTCCTTAATACTGAGTTATGACCTTGTTTTATAATATGGAATATTCAAAACGAGATCTTTGTGAGAAAATGTCAATGGCTTTCCTTGCATTAAACGTGCCTCACATGAACTTTGATGGTTGTTAGGACTTCAAGCCCAGAGATCAGTTTGGAACAGCCTTTTTAGGATTCGGACAAACAATTGCACAGCGGATAGGCCAAAATTACCACACAAGGCCTTATTTTGGGAGTATCTGGCTATAGATATTCAGCTATCAAACTATGAGAAGGTGAATCAGTACAACGAGAGCTGATTATCGCATTGAATCAATAAACTATCTGAAGAAACCTCAAGTAAGTGCTTGGCTTTTGTTATCTGTCTGACTCCATGCGCCATCCATTTGTTTTTATGAACAGGATTGATAATTTAAACTTGTATTATGGAAAATGTTGTGTTTTTCTTATAGTTTCCTTCAGTTGAGTTTTCTTGGCTACTAATTGAAACTGCTGCTGCTCATGAAAACAAACTATCAAGAGATGCACAGCAGGGATGATTGGAACTGTACTGCAAATCAGTCGGTCAGCAGAGAGCATAGCGGATAGTATTGGTCCTGTCTTCGCAAATTCATTTAGATTGTACAGCTTCGTATAATTTGAACGAGTAGTATTGCTAACTGTTATAGTATATAAAGATTCGCTAAGCACATCTCAGGACTTCGTAATAGTGTGCTGCATGAATTTCAGCAAATTCTTCTGTATTCGAACTGTTGTAATAATTATTAGTTCGAGGACTAAACCAGAAATAAATAAATTTGTTATACAATTGACGCCATCGCATCATGTAGCGATCTCGAAATCGGAAATGGCGGTCGTCGCAATTAAATCGCGTCTCGTTCCACCGACCGAAATCCGTAGGTTGTCGGATGGCGTCGCCGGTCAGCTTACGAAGAAGATTTCTTCATCATGGAGACGTTGATGGTAGAAGAACCGAGCATTTAGACACCTCTCATCTCGACGGTACATACAAACCACTGCTTTCAAACCATCAGGTATCAACAAGCAATGTGCTGTTTCTTCATTTATTATTTCTTACCAGATTTGATTTTGCAGAGTTGTTAAATTTTCGATTTTTTAGGATGATGATGATGATGAGGAGGAGGATTATGATCAGAAGAAGAAGGAAGAGCTTCATTGGTCTGTTGTTTTATCAAATGTGATATCTCAGTGGACTCAGTCGTCTGGTGAGCTTCTTTTTAATGGACTCTTAAAAGCCGTGCTAGCTGGATTTTAGAAAATGGATTGAGTACTTGATTCAAGAATTGGTAGTGAATAATGTTTTGCATTCATAATGATGCTAGTTTTTGAGTCGGGTTCACTGCTTGGGAGGCTTTTATCGCGCGCGTCAACAATACAGCAAAGACTGAAGAGGAATGCTGTTCCTAATCTCACTGCTTTGCAGGTGTATATTTATTAGTATTAGCTTATGTATGTTCGAGTCTACTGTTTATATTCTAAAAATGTACCTTGCTTTGTGCTGGTTAGGAGGTTAGACTTTTAGCTCTAAAGAGGAGGCTGGAAGTACCATTTGATGGGTCTCTTTCGGAACATCAAGTAATTGTCTTTAGCTTCTTATCCTCTATAACTTTTGTGTTTAGCTTCTTATCCTCTATAACTTTTGTCTTTAGCTTCTTATCCTCATAACTTTTGTATACTTGACATGAACTGCAATATAATGGGGAAGGTGTCAACTTGTTTTTGGCAATTAGTTGAAGTAGTTTTCTATGTCGATGAAAAGTTACAAACTGTAACTGAAATGTAGGATGCCCTTGAAGAATTATGGGCACTAGCATTTCCTGATAGAGATCTTCCGGGCTTGAAGTCAGAGTTATGGAAGGATATGGGCTGGCAAGGATCAGATCCTTCTACAGATTTTAGGTACACAATGTATCTAATCTGAAAAAATAAGATGTAGTCTCCTTTCATTGATATTTAAGTAACTCTATCAATATTATAGGGGTGGAGGATTTATATCACTGGAGAATCTTATCTTTTTCGCTAGAAAATATCCGGTATGCTTGTGTCTTCTCAGCGGAAAAACTATTTTTTATCTGCTTTTCCATTGTTTTGTTATGACAGTTCAATAACCTTAGACTCAAGTTTGGTTCAGTTACAATTAAAATTTAAAAGGGTATGAACCTGACTTGAAATAAGAGACTTCAGTTCAGATTAGTAGATTCTGTTAATATATATTGCATGCTTTGGCAAGTCAAGACATGGATGTATATTAAATATGGAGTGTTTACAAACAGGATCCATTTCAGAGATTGCTACACAAACAAGATGGAAAAAGAGCCGAGTGGGAATATCCATTTGCTGTGGCTGGAATTAACATATCATTTATGCTGGTTCAGATGTTGGATCTTAAGTCAGGTAATTTCAGTTTTCAATATAAGCTGTGCAATAACTTCTCTTTTTAGCATTGATCACTGGAAATCTGATTTTGGTAGGTATTCCTCAAACTCTTGCTGGGCTTCGGTTTGTTGAAATGTTGACAGAGGATGAAATGGCATTTGACCATCTCTACTGTATTGCATTTCAAATGATGGATGCTCAATGGCTGGCAAAACGTGCTTCCTACATGCAATTTAATGTGATGCATACCTTAACATATTTCAAGTTTATATTTGGTTGTCGAAGGAATGAATCTTATATATTGAAAATCTTTTTTTTAATCTTCCAGGATGTTTTGAAGGATACGAGAACTCAACTGGAGCGTGAACTTGCCCTTGAAGACATATCTAACGTGACAGAATTGCCAGCATATAACTTGTTGAGATACTAATTGTAAAAAGTCTATATCCACTCGTCTCATATCTCATACAACAGTTAAATATTCCAAACAATGAAGATCGGACAGCTTCTTTTCGATACTGAAAAAAGTTACAGTTACAGGGTTATATTACTGGAGAATGCAGATTCCTTGAGAAAAAATATAGTATCTTGAAGATGCAGTATCCAGATGAAGTGATACCAATTCTCTCAAGTTGCTTGATCCTTTCAGAATCAGATTTTCTGCTTGTTGTCTTAATTTAGTGTATATGAGGAGAACTGCTTGTGAATTTCGAGTTGCTTATACTGTGTAGCTCGTACTAGAGCGCATTATCAGACAGGCAACACTTTATTTGATTCAATACTTCCAGACTCAAGGTGATGTATAATTTATTGAGTAGGATACTTGAGTTGAAGACTAAAGAGACTAATCTGAGAATACAGTGCTCTGCTTTGTAGAATAGATGAGCAGCAGCAGCGTTTGCTAAACAAGATAGCATCTGAAACAGTCACTACTAGAAAATAGCTAAAGCAAGCATTTGTGACTGGTCACTTGGTACTGAACTCTTGCTGTGAGCTAAAGAGCTTGAATCAAAGAGGAGCTGATCTTGTACGATGGAGCTGAATCTGTGTGTCTGGTGGTGGTGCACTTGGAGCCTGCAAATAGACCATTCAAACACACTAGAAGAGTCAAAACAAGTTCAAGAACTTCATTTCATTAGAGAATAACAAGCAGCCCACATTGGTTATTGGTAATGTAAGTTTGTTGACCAAGTTTATATCTCAAGGTTTAAACAATTAACCATTTGTAACTGCCACTGCACATCATCAGTGTGTAGCTAAAAGGGTCAAGAAAATAATGGCAGACGGAGGATTACTGAGACTTGGATTCATTCCATTACCTCATCAGCCTTCAGCTTTGCATTTTCCTCTTCAAGTTCCGCTAGCCTCAGTTCCAACTGCTGGGTATATGCCTGAAAAATAGCACAGTTAGATTAGATACATATTTGGAGTAGTTAGCAATAAGCTTACAACCTACTAAAAATACAATATCCAACCTGTTTTCTTTCACGCGACCTTGCGGCTGATTCCCTATTTTTTATCATTCGCCTATGTCTCCTTTCGGCAGCTTTATCATTTATGTCTCCAGTCGCAACCCTTTTCCTCCCTACAGACGGTGTATCTGACATAGTACCTGATGATTTTGGTGAAGACAATGATGTTTGGGGCTGTGGGCACGTCATGTTGATAGGAAGTGACTGATGAGCAAGATGATGACCCGGCCAAAAAACTGGAGCCATGTTTTTACATTGAAGAAATGGTGGCTGTTGGATCACGGGGTGTTGAACTTGCATCAATGGATTTGGTTTCGATAAACTGTTTTGAGGCCAATTGGTTACATTTGGATTAAATCCTTCAACAGTTGGAGGAGGAGCTTCAGCAACAATCCCAGCTTTTGCTAAAAAGTCCTCCAAAGTAAGTTCACCAAGAGTAGGCTGGCGTCCCGAAGCTGCTGTTCTACCATCACAATTGTCATTAGTATGACCTTGTTGGATGTCCCTCCACACTTCATTAACCGTCTTAGCACCCAAATGGCTAGACAGAGTTCGCATCTGGCTATCATTACTGTTCGTCTGTCCCCGAGTTTCCACACTGTTAGCACCCAATACTTTATTTGAATCAGCTGCATGAGCAGTTCTCACAAGCTCTTCAAGATTCATGCTACCCAATGGCTTCCCCAAACTATCCAACTGGCTTTCGACTTCATCAAGAGTAAGATTAAATATCGAACCATCTTGAGCTATACTTGTCTCCTGACCTTCATCATCTCCAGACCTCATTTCCTCAAATCCTCGATATTCCACTCAGTCCCTAACACTCGAACCAAAAACTACAAACAAAATTTCAACTTCACAAAATGCAAAATTCTAACCATAAATCCAAACAAAATAAAAAACACCCCAAAAGACCAACATCAATACAAATACTTTTAACTCAAAATTCAGATGCAAATAAGCTTCAAAAACTTTACATTCAGAAAATGAAACAAAGGCATTCAAACATACCTGAACCAAAATGAGATGGTGAAAACTCAAAATGGCATTAACTTCAGCAACATGCATGGATGATAAAAATGCAATCTTTTACACAAAAATCTCAATAAAACCTCATAAGAAGTAATCAGGGTTGAAAACCCAGCTACACCAAGTCATCATCAACACAAAGGAATCAGGTAGTGTGAGAGTGAGACTTACAGCATTTGGCTTATGAATTTTGAAGCATGAGATTGAATTGAATGGAAAAGAAGCAACTTTGTGACTAATGAATCCAAATTGGAGTTGCTGCAGTAGAGAGTTTAGAGTCCTGACTGCTGACTTGACCTCACATCGATAAACTCTGCATCGTTTCTTTATTCACCTTACTTTTTTTTCTCTTTTTTATATTTTTTCTTATAAATTTTTATATTTTTTCCATAGGCTGAAAATACAAAACAATTTTTGATTTTTTTTAAAACTAAA
Organism: Sedum album; assembly: GCA_006409495.1. Lineage (NCBI taxonomy): Eukaryota > Viridiplantae > Streptophyta > Magnoliopsida > Saxifragales > Crassulaceae > Sedum > Sedum album. Next base: position 121,490 of record QZGG01000293.1, read on the forward strand.
AAAGTTTGAAGCTTTTTCCATTTAATTTATAGTTTATTTGAAATTAATTCGTGAGATCATCAGGTAGCCTGATGGTGGGAATTCTGACAAAGAATCCTCAGGTCAAGGGTTCGATCTTTCCTTTTGGGAGGATGTTGCCTTCTTCCTGCCTCGTGCAGTCGTTATTCATCTATGCGGAAGAGACATGCATGCTTGATGCTGTCGATTGTGGGTTGGATGTCCGTTAAATAATTAGAATAGATATCATGTATATGATCTCTATAAATTGTACCCAATATAACCGCTATCGAAAAAAAAATTCGTGAGATCATCAAATCCAGCAAGAATTTGATAAAACCCTGGCGGGCTCAGGAGCTTCACTTCGCTTCAAATTCATAAATCTCTACAAAGACCTAAACTTTCCACTCACCCATCTCAAAAGATGCCTTCTTTTCCGCATCCAGGGTCAGTCACCATCTGTGAAATCAATAGGGAATTGAGTAAGCCCTTTTTGCTATATTTTTTGTCAAATGTTTCTCTGACCTATTTTGAGTATGCCCGTTTGTGTTACCTTGTTTGGTTTTCATATGTTTTGTGTTTGATTGATTTCAGTTGTGGCTTGTGGCTGAGTCTATCGGATAAGAAACTAATGCGAAATTATTGGTATTTTATGTTTCGAGGGTTTGGTTGTAATCTGTACCAGTTTTTTGATTTGTTTGTTTAGCAGTTATGAGCTTTGAGTTTCATTTGAATGCAGGGAATGGTGTTTATTCTCATTCAGTTTCAGGCGGAGCAGCTAATGAGGCAGGGTTTGGTGAATATTGAGGAACCGGTAAGTGAAACTACTGCTGCTGATACAAAGAACGTATTGGAGACTGTTGGAAATTCAGTTAAGCGCATTTTCAACCCCAATGAGGTTTTTTTACTGCGTTTATGTGTTGGACTATTGTTTCTTGAAGTCTGAAAATTGAGAAGATAGCCTGGGATTCTTCTGGAGAAAGATTAGTGATATCATACAAAGGCGGGGATGAACTGTATGATGGATTGATTGCTACATATGATGCTACCATTTCATCAATGCCATATTACCGACTTACGGTTGTCCCCCGTGGTTAATAAACTTGACATTTCCTCTTTTTACTAGTTTCTTTGATGACAAAACTTTCATTTTATTGGATCTTCACATTCCAGCTTAACCGAGTTTTTTGTATGAAACCAGAGGCTTCATTAGAGGACCTGGGGACAATCCGAAGCCTCTTGCATTTTCATTCCACAACAAATTCGAGGGGCCATTGCTGTCTGTTGTGAGTCTTTTAGATTACTTAATACCGAATGGTTTGTAAAGGCCTCTTGGAGAATATGCAGATTTGTTCGTCTGATGTGTTGAATATTGATACTGCAATATACAAGAACTTGCTGTCTGTATCCACTATATCATTCCCAATTCTCTTATCATCAGAATTCAAAGTCTTTTTTCTCTCATATGCAGTGCTGGAGCAGTGGATTTTGCTGTACATACCCATTAATATTTCTATCTCACATGCTTCCTTAATAAAGGTAGAGTAGTTGTAAATGTATCAAACAAATCAGGCCATGAAATATCCTCCGGTTCCCATTATTTACCATGATGTTTGTCTTATGCTTCTTATACTTGTGTTGCGTCCAGTTAGCAAACTATAATCCGATAATAATCAGACAAAAAATCTTATTTCCCGTGATTTTTCCAGTCTTGCAGTTTCAGTCACTCTGTTGCAAAAAACATTCAGTCGCAACATAGTCCTGCTCTCTTCGAACACCTGTTTTGTATTAACACGAGCATCAAGGTTAGTATTATTTTGTTCATAGCTCTGTTGTCATTTTTTTTTTTTTTTTTGATATCATGTTCAGTACAAAACTGAACTGAAAACACTGAGGAAAAACCCCAGGAATGAAACAAACACAGAGCAAGATTACAAATAATTTAAAAGAAATAGTGGAATATTCCGGCTCCATGATTGCTATTTCGCCTTTTGTGTGCAACAGCATCAACATGCAGATAGCACGTGCCAGCGAGTAGCACCAAGAACAAATATAACAGAATCACGAGACTGTGAGCACAGCACATACAATCATCCGAATCACAGAAGCTCCATGACGTCGGTGTAATTTAGAGAATAACAACTTGGATATTTAAAAAGGAATCACTAGCTCTGTTGTCATTTGATAATCAGTTTTATATCCTAATATTTTCAAAGCTGCTGAATCTTACCTACAATCTCCAGTGTGATTTATTGTATTTAACATGTTTGATTAAGTTGTAGCCAAATGCCAACTGCAGAACAGCAAACAGGCAACAGCTACATCCTAACCAAAATACAACCTTACTCCTCTCCACATTGTTCCATTCTGACTCTGACTCTGATCTTCATATTCTATTTCAGGCTTCATTTTATACACCCTTTTCATATCTTCTGTGTACTTTAATAATATTAAATTCAATAATCTATTTTATAAATTCTAATGAACAATTTATAATAAACAACATGTGACAGCACGTTTTTTGGCACAAACCTTCACACTGAATTTTGTGATTTAGAGAAATAATTAAATGAACTATTTGTGATATAAAAAATAATTGGAAACTGAAGCCGATGCTGTCTCCGCCAAAATCACCGTTGTCCATTTCGCCGGAAGAGAGAGAAAAAGCTTCAATTTCTCAACAATAGAATCTCCTTTTCATTCCGTCACCGATCGTTTCTTTGATCAATCCGTCCAAATATTGATATAATATTTATTTAATTTCATTGAGCAAAAGTAGATTGAGGCTAGTGGTGTTGAATTCTACCAAGATCAAAACCATTAGTCCTCTCACTGTATAATCTCATTCTTGTCGTTGTTCATGTTGACCCCTTTTGGCTGATCGATCGGATTGTTGTTGTTTGATTGCAAAAACGGAGTCTTTTAATATTGCGTATGAAGTGTTTGATGAAAGGTTGATGCTTTTGATTGGAGGGGTTGAAGACTGCTTTTGGGTTTGAGAGTTTCTGAATTGAAATTGGAGTTGGGAATGTCTGAGACTTGCAAATCTAAGAGGCTCTATCAAGTTTGGAAGGGAAGCAATGTAAGTTTGTTTCACATCATTAAATGTTTTCTTTTTATGAAACATATGGATTTGGTGATATTGGTTCAATCAGTAACATGTTTTCTGTTTATCTTAAAACATTTTATGTGCTGATGTTGTTAATGTGAATCTGTACGATCATGTTCTCCTGTCTATGATTAACGGTATATTCTTGAGAGGATGACTGAATTTATTTGTGAACTTTTTATCACTCCTGAATTGAACTCTAAGCTTCATTCTTGTTTGCATATGGGGGTGAGGATACAGTTTCAACTTGGCTACAACTGTGTAGGATTATGATTCCTGTTGCATCTTATTGATTTATTGCTTGATTAGCTGAGAAGTGAGTATCAGAGGTGTATTATGAAAAAATTGCTTACATTTCTTGAGCGACCCCTTGGTTTAATTGTTGTTCCCATTTTTTATACTGATGATGGATATGCAGCTTAAAGTAATATTTTTCTAAGCTATTGGTGGTGTTTTATAGTTTTGCTCTACGTGTTCGTCTTTATTAGTGTGTTGTCAGGTGATCTGGCTCATGATCCATAGGCTACGCTGATGCTTTATGAATGCTGTTTTGGTTGGTGTTTTCAGACATTCTTTTGCAGCGGAAGACTAGTATTTGGCCCGGATGTTGCGTCTCTATTTCTATCCACTTTTCTGATTGCAGGGCCTTCATTGGCTTTCTGCTTAAAAGTGTACTGGAGCACACAACATGATGCTTTATATTTCGGAAATTGGTATCCTATACTTATTGTGGGAGCATTTCTCGCGCTCTTGGTATATATAAAAAATCACTTTACTGCTTTATCATTTTATTCTTTGTATATCAGCGTTAAATCCAATTTCTTATGATATCAGGATTTGATGTTTCTATTCATGACATCTGGTGGAGATCCTGGAATTGTCCCAAGAAACTTATCACCTCCGGTGAATGATGATGTTTTTGATTCTAATACCCCATCTATGGAATGGATCAGTGGTCGGACACCTCAGATGAGACTACCTCGGACAAAAGATGCGGTTGTGAATGGCCAAGTAGTAAAAGTGAAATATTGTGACACATGTCTGCTTTATCGCCCCCTTCGTGCATCTCATTGCTCCATTTGCAACAACTGTGTTCAGAAGTTCGATCATCACTGTCCATGGGTTGGCCAGTGCATTGGAATTGTAAGACTTCCTCCGTATTTATCTTATGCTACTTTCAAACATATTTTATAGTTGACATTTTCAAGTTATGCCAGCCGAAAACAATTCTACCGCCATTAGTATTGATTGCTTTGGATTTTCCTATCAGTTTCAGTTTTGTAAATTCATAACTCGTTGCCTTTTCTCCTGCAGAGAAATTATCGATTCTTCTTCATGTTTATATCAACATCAACCATGTTGTGCTTGTTTGTGCTAGTGATGTCTTGCTTCAGCATTAGTATAGAAACGGAAAGATACGGTACAGTTTGGAGAGCTCTGGAACATGATGTTATTTCAGATTTTTTGATTGTTTACTGCTTCTTTGCTGTCTGGTTTGTTGGGGGGCTCACTTGCTTCCACTTCTATCTGATTTGCACAAACCAGGTACTCATTTCATCTCCTGTTATGTTGTATCTAGTAATTTAGAGTACTACTCTCTGTAAAGTTCTTTTGTATGAATGACCAACATCTATGACTGCTATGGTGTTGATGCATTGACAGTTGCAATTCTAATTTATAACGATATATGAAAGAAATATTTATTCTGATTATTTGCCGCCTGCTTTTCTTGCAGACAACTTATGAAAATTTCCGGTATCGGTATGACAAGAAGGATAATCCTTTTAGCAAGGGAGTCATGGCCAATATTACGGAAACATTTTTCAGCAGGATACCACCATCACTAAACCATTTCAGGTCTTTTGTACCAGTCATGACCAACAAATTTCCCGGTTCAGCCACACCCAATATCGGGGGAGATCTGGCTGCTCCAAAAGAGAAGATTGACATAGAAATGGGGTTTAAAAAGGGTGAAGAGAGCAGCTACTCAATTCCAGAAATACTAAGAAATTTGGACTACGATGATCTGGAAGACGATATGAAGCGTAGTGATGTTGATGGGAAAGCTCCTTTTGATTTCTTGTTTAGTGATGAAGATGATAAAGGATCGATGAGCGAAAGTGGCACTTTATCTGTCCGACAATCAAATACAGGAAGTGAAGCTGACACTGCATCAAAAAATGTGAATGCAGATGAGAAAATTAAGAGACCCTCTTAGGATTACTGATTAAAAGGTACCAACTTCCATATATGAATCCTCTTTATCTTCAAGACTCATTTTTTCTTAACAAACCATTCAATGCTAGTGGTTGGTTTTCACTTCATACATAAATGCGAAGGCACTTTAAAGCATCTTCATATATAGCCATCACTTGTTTGAAGCCACCAACGTCTGGATTGACTATGAAATTTCCCTTTTCTTCTCAGGTCTCAGTCATGATCATATTGTTTACTCCGTCCCAATCCCAAGTTGAACATCTCCATTTCTGGTTGGCAGTCCACTTCTGAAGTTAAGTCAGTTCTGCATGTCATTAGATTTTCTGTTTATCCTTTGTAAGCTCGCACAACTCTCCAACTAGGTTTTCTGTGTATAGATATTCCGTCGTGCTTCGTGTTCATTTTCCCTTGTACCATTTTGAAAAATGTTCAGTTTGTTTCCGCCTTGTAAATTTGACTTAACACAAATGTCTGTAAATTCTTGTTTCTGAAACTTCTTGTGCCAATAGATCACACAGTCGTGATTTTTTTCACAATGAAAATCTATGAGGCAACTAAATCCACGTGGCAGCTGCATAGCCAAACATCAAAAGACAAAACAGAAAGCCACGTGTCATAAACCCATTAATTGAATGGATTTCATTGGATGAGATAAAATCCAATCACTCATTAAAAACATCCCAAAGACACCCTTATCTCTCACTCCACTCTCCATCTCCACCTCAGTCACTCTGCTCCAATCTCCGCCCAAAATGTCAGCTGAAATGGCGATGATGGTGAAACCCATCACCAAATTCGCCACCCCAACTCCGAAATTCTCCACCTTGACACGCCCTAGCAAGTTCTCATCAGTCAAAATGTCGTCAACAGCCGTCACAACAGCGCCACCGACCAAGAAAGGACCAAAAGGTGCAATAAAGGAGACACTTTTGGCACCAAGATTCTACACTACAGACTTTGATGAGATGGAACAGCTGTTCAACACAGAGATTAATAAGAATCTGAATGAGGCTGAGTTTGAGGCGCTGTTGCAGGAGTTTAAGACTGATTATAATCAGAAGCATTTTGTGAGGAACAAGGAGTTTAAGGAGGCTGCTGATAAATTGCAGGGACCACTTAGACAGATCTTTGTTGAGTTTCTTGAAAGGTCTTGTACTGCTGAGTTTTCTGGATTTTTGCTCTACAAGGAGCTTGGAAGGAGACTCAAGGTACTACTTGATTTGCCAGTAACTTTTTACTTTAAGATGTTGGAGAAGAAAGTGGAGTTTGGTCTTGTAGTTTAATTCAATTCAATTTCAAAGTGCAAAAGAAGGCACCTTTGAATATCCTAAACTTACATGAAACTTTGATAGAAGTCTTATGCTTGTGTATAGTGAGTAACATTTGATTGCATTTTCAGATACGTGTTGATTCTCTGCTCGAGGTTGTGTTGGTTGTCATTGAGAGTTTGTTAGTGTGTATGTTGTATGCATGCCTCCACTTTAACTTCTATGGAACTTGTTGCATAGTAATGCCTAACCATGTTGTCTTGTACTGTTTCAGAAAACTAATCCAGTGGTTGCTGAGATCTTCTCACTCATGTCCAGGGATGAAGCCAGGCATGCAGGGTATGGAAGCGTATCCTTCTTTGTTCATCCTTCGCTTGAATTTTTACAGTATTTAAGACTGCAACATTTGTTCCTAATAACTCTATATTGGATATTTGTTGGCTTGGCCTCGAGTTAATGCAATTGCTGCTTGGTTTGCCTTTTGTAGGTTTCTGAACAAGGGCCTATCTGATTTCAACCTAGCATTGGACTTGGGTTTCTTGACTAAAGCAAGGAAGTACACATTCTTCAAGCCAAAGTTCATTTTCTATGCGACATATCTATCTGAGAAAATCGGGTACTGGAGATATATCACTATCTACAGGCATCTCAAAACTAACCCGGAGTACCAATGCTACCCTATATTCAAGTATTTTGAGAACTGGTGCCAGGATGAGAACCGCCACGGTGATTTTTTCTCCGCCTTGATGAAGGCTCAGCCTCAGTTCTTGAATGACTGGAAAGCAAAGCTGTGGTCTAGATTTTTCTGTCTATCAGTAAGCAATGAATAAACTTAAATATCCTTGTTGGTCTGAGTACCAAACATATTCGTTAACTGCGTTGTAATTTGTGATGCAGGTTTATGTCACAATGTATCTCAACGACACTCAGCGTACAGCCTTCTACGAAGGCATTGGACTTGACACCAAGGAATTTGATATGCATGTCATCATTGAGGTAACCTCAATATTAGCTGTAGTTATTATTTTTCTTGTTCGGTTTGGTTCTCTGGATGATGACTAGCTCGTTTTAATGCAGACAAACCGCACTACTGCTAGGATCTTTCCAGCTGTTCTAGACGTTGAGAACCCGGAATTCAAAAGGAAGTTGGACCGGATGGCGGCTATCAATGAGAAGCTAGTGGCAATTAGTGAGACAGAAGACATACCCTTTGTGAAGAACTTGAAGAAGATTCCTTTGGTGGTAGCTTTAGCAAATGAAATCTTGGCTGCTTATATGATGCCACCAATTGAGTCTGGCTCAATGGATTTTGCAGAGTTTGAGCCACAAGTTGTGTACTGATCTGGCTTTTGTTTGCAACCATTATGTTGTATCAAGTCAAGGCCTGTTGTCTATTAAAATCAATGTATTGAGAAACTTTTGTTACATGCTGTAATAAACAAGAGTTCACTTACACTGCTTCAACTACTTCATTTGGAATTCCTGAAGAACTTCATGAAACAGGTGTCATACAGTTCCAGTTAATTCCTATGCTAGCAATGTCATCAATATAGCATCAAATCCCGTAAGATAAGAAACTCTTTACTCTACTCGTGTTCGAGTGCCATCCTTGCTATCAACTGTGGGTGGAGCTTCGGTTTTACTCTTGGTGATTTTGTCGTTGTTTGCTGGAGGAGCAAGCAACTTGAATATCCATACAGCCACCAAAGTTGCTTCAATAGGTGCTAACCAGTAGACAAGTATGTGCTCCTTAGTTATATGATCGCCACGAGCATAAGCCCACCCCATCACCTATAAAGCAATTTTTTTATTAGAAGTCAGCAAGTAAAAACAAATTATCCTGCATCAACTCGATGTACTTACTGATGCCGGGTTCATGCATCCTCCAGTTAGGTCAGATCCAAGAATGTGAAGAGCGAGTTTTGAGACACTTGTAATCCAAGTTTTCATAAAGAAACTTCCTGGAATTTTTCTTGTCAGTGACAGTGAGATCATAACAATTCCAAATGTTAGAAGTCCTTCAGTCAATGCTCCTTTATGCAGATCAACCACCAGGCGAGGCCCAGAACCAATTCCAGGAATGGTGTCAAGGAGAAGCCTCACCCCAACAATAGAGCCATACACCTGGTATCAGAAACACAAGCACGTCAAAACACAAATCACTCAGCTAAGTTTCGTTCAGTTTTCTGTTAAATGATATCACCAAAGTTTCATTTTTTATGATTGACAATAAAGAAGACACTTTAATGTTATGGCTTCCGAGCAAATGCTATTCAGTAATTACATATACCTAAACGGAGCATATACAACAAAATACTGTACTCATTCGCAACATATACAACAAAATACAAGTATACTTAAACTACTGTAAAATCGAGAGAATAAAATTTCCATTCCAATCAAATAAGGACTAATTATAAATACGAATAAAATACAATGGTAATAAAAAAGATGCAAACCTGCGCAGGAATTCTAGCCCCAACAATGTTAACAAACTTGATGAAATCCCCAGAGACAGCAGTATACAAAACTGTCAAAGGATTATAAGTACCACCATGGCTTATCTTTCCTAAATAAGCAAAAAAGAACATATTCACAACAGACACAACACCATAAACAGCATCACCAACATGGTCATGACCAAACCCTAAAACCTTATGCACCAACACCTTCTGCAAAGCTCCTGACCACACCCATAAAAATGATATTATGAAATCTGCCACAACCAATTTGAACAACCCCATTTCCCAAATCCAAATTGCGCTTCAACCTCAAGACTCAATCTTTTCAGATCCACACAAATGTTTATATCGTGGGGTGGAAGGAAACTAAATCAATTTGCATTGGGGAGAATTTTCTTCAGGTGATTGCGGTCAAGATTCCATTTGTGCGTCTTTCGCAGACCCTTCTCAAAGCTGGCTTTGCTGACATGAATCATTCTCTTCATACCGATCTTCAGTATACACCGAATCATTCCATTTACAATATACAGAACAAGTTTAGGGTTGTATTTGTAAATAAGAGGAAGTTGTTGTAAAAGGGTATTGGATCTGGTGCTGCGCAGTGTAAGCTGGAAAGGATACACTCTATGTCGTTTCGTCTAACACGACGCCGTTGCGTGCGGAGGTCGTCTTTCTTGTTTCCGAAGCTAGAAAGGCTCGCTTCATCGATTTAGATAGTCGAGTGATTTGTTCTACAAATCGAGAAGAGAGAGAAAGTAAGAGATCGAAGAAGTATGAGCAGCATAGGTACTGGCTACGACCTTTCGGTCACGACATTCTCTCCCGACGGCCGTGTTTTCCAGATCGAGTATGCCGCTAAAGCCGTCGACAACAGTGGGTATGTTTATTGTTTTTGTACCTCTTCGATTTTAGGAATTCAGGGTTTAAAGGTTTGATTTTTTGTATGTGTTTTGCAGGACTGTTATTGGGATTAAATGCAAGGATGGAGTTGTGATGGTATTAGTCTGAGTTTGAGTTTAAAAGTTTTGTTTTTTTATAGTAAGATATTGAATTTGTGTTTTGGATTCAGTGTGATTGTATTGTGTGTGGATGTGTTAGGGTGTGGAGAAGCTGGTTGCGTCAAAGATGATGTTGCCTGGTTCTAACAGAAGAGTTCATTCTGTGCATCGGCATTCTGGAGTGGTAATTTGATGTTTTTAGTTAATTGAATTTTACTGCTTTCTCTTTTATAGCTGGTAGCTAATATAATGATGTGATAAACTGGTGACTTTGGCTGCTTAAACAAGATAAATTGGCAACAGTACTTTTTTTAATGACAGTGTTCATGTCGTTTTGCAGGCTGTTGCTGGACTGGCTGCAGATGGAAGGCAGATAGTTGCACGAGCCAAGTCGGAGGCCACAAGCTATGAAAGGTAAGTATATGTTTGATTTACCTGACACCAGTTGACCCAGTGAAGGATTTTTGAGCTAAGTTTAGCCATGAAATCCCTAAATAGGCATGTGATGAGAGATGATTAGAGATATTTGACGTCAAAAAGTGTATGGATGTATGGTCTCTACAATTTTTGGCGTAGATAAAAGAAATAGTTTGATGAATTTGTGGAACAATCCTGCAGTGTAGAAAATGATTGATGATCTTTGATAAATATTACCTCAGATGATGCCCTAATGTTTTTCCTGGCACTTGCAGCACATATGGAGAACCAATCCCTGTAAAAGAACTCGCTGAACGAGTTGCTAGCTATGTACATCTTTGTACATTATATTGGTGGCTCAGGTTAAACTGGATACATGTTCATCTCCTTACTCTTTGAATGTTTAGCTTTAGCCTTCCTCGAGCTGATAATTTGCCATGATGCAGGCCATTTGGCTGTGGTGTAATTCTTGGAGGTTATGATAGAGACGGCCCACAATTATACATGGTCGAGCCATCTGGTGTTTCCCATGTGAGTTCCCTTAATATGAATACCATCAGATGAGAATTCGAAATGTATTATGAATACTTTATTAAGTTATTCTAATGTATTGCACAGAGGTACTTTGGTGCTGCAATTGGCAAGGGCAGGCAAGCTGCTAAGACGTGAGTTGATATTTCCATTTTTTATAAGAATATAACACTTAAAACTTTGGTTTGGGTGATGAGCTGACATCAGATGTGTCTAACTCTAACATCTCTCTTTCGATGACAGCGAAATTGAAAAGTTAAAGCTCTCAGAAATGACTTGTAGGCAAGGGGTTATTGAAGTGGCCAAAATGTGAGTTTTATTTTCCATTCGTTTATTATACTCCTATGCTTAGGAAATAGAAATGGACTTCATGTTTTGTACTAAGCAGATGACAATCTATAACGTTATACATGCGGTATTTATCAGAATTTACGGAGTACATGATGAAGCAAAAGACAAGGCTTTTGAACTTGAATTAACCTGGGTTTGTGATGAATCAAAGCGTTTGCATGAGAAGGTAATATCTGTCGCATTTTATCAGTAATCCGTCCTAGAAATGTTTGCAATCTAATCAATTCTGCCACTTTTTTGGCTGAAGGTTCCCGATGATCTTCTAGAAGAAGCTAAAGCTGCAGCACTAGCAGCTCTAGAGGAAATGGATGCAGACTAATCATACTGTTACCAACATCAGTGGAGTTGAGCTTTTTGCTGTTATCACAACTCTCTGCACTTAAAACACTTTGTTTGAACCAACAGATTTGTAACTTTTTACTTATAACCGTTATAACACAAGTAGGTACATCCCTCGTTGTGTTAAATTACTTGTTATGTTGCTACTCACTATTTTATGCATCAACCTATACATCATAGTATTTTACACTGATGCCCTAGAACCATTGTTGTCAAAAACAGACAGTTGCTGCTGCAAGTCATGAGATGCACGTCAGTTATTGATATGTACTTGTAGTTCATAATCTTTTATATGAAATGTTGTTGTCATTGCAAAGCAAGAAGGCCATATGGGTACAAGCAATTTGCGATGCAAATGGACTTGGACAAATAGTGATTGTTATAATGCATTCTCATATTGTTCTAAGCATACTTAGGCAGCTATAACTGTCTCCATTTCTCCTGGTTTCACTTATAGATTCAGCAGTTCCATTGCTGCTGACATCCTCAGCCTCTGCAGGTGCAGCCTGATCGCTCTTCTCAGCTTCAGGAGCAGCCACCTTCTCTCGCTCATTCTCGTCACTCCCAGCTTTCTTACAATCTGCCACGAGTTCAGCAGTCCAAGTGCGCAATGTCTCCACCGCAGCTTCATCTGCAAATATTTTGCACGGTGCAGTTTACTTTCCTCAATCAGAAACCAAATGTACACAAGGAACGGTTAAAGTAAAGAAGATTAGTATTCGAGAAACAAACCTAGTCGTGGAACAGTGTGACCTTGGGGATGCCTAATGATGATAGGGTTCACAAATGCTGAAGCCAGATCTTCAGAAGGCAGCTTCAGCCAATCCTTTTCCCCAATAAAGTGAACTGATTTGACATTGATTGGGTCCTTGTATGCAATGTCACAAATGCTTGGAGCTCGAAACTTTGATCCTGACACTGCTACAAACAACTTGAATGGTGGATGATCCTTCAGAACCTTTCCCTGATCATTTTAAACAGCATACAAGAGTGTTAAACAAACAATTTCAACATAGTTGTTTAGCTCAATATCTGAGATGCACAGTATTACCTGTGCTTGGTATCCCAACAGTAAACCTGCTAGGCTAGTTCCCTAATCAGCAAAAAGGTTGAATGAATTACTCTACTGTGAAATTTCTCATATGAGTGGTTTTCTTGAAAAACATTTAAAACTTGTCAGTCGGGATTCATACCTGAGAGAAGCCGAGCAAACCATGGAAGGGGCCATTGGTTGTGATATACTCACAAAGGCGAGAAATGCATTCATCCAAGTTGAAGTACACAGTGAACTCCTGTATTTATGCATTCCACACATAGTCATCAGTATCGCCGTAAAACCAACTTCATGAATTCCACATCATATTAAGAAGTTAAATATAAGCTACCATACAAACCTTTTCGAACTGGAACCATTCAAAATATGGACCAGGGAAGATTCCCTCAATGTCAGATTTGCCTCCGGCAGGATATCCTCCATCTGGGAAATCCTGGGAACAATTTCACATTGAATATAACATAGCACAGATATTGAAATCTTAAGCATGCAACTGGACAGCATAATCAACAAGCAGGCAACAGTTACATACCAAATCAAAGTCAGCAAAGATGGAGGGATCCCATTTACTGATTTGCTTCTTCAAGAATGCGCCACTGGTTCTGAATCCATGAAGGCACAATATTTTCATCTTCTTCTTGGCATCAAGCTCCTGAGGTTTCTCTACTATCTGGTCTTGAGTCATTGTTGCACTCAAACTCAATATTGAATGTGGCTGAGAAGAAAAGATGAATGGGGATGTCATCACTCATTTAGTAATTATTAATGGTAGTTGATGACACCTACCATTGGCATCACTCCTTTCTTCAGCTACCTCTTGAGATGGTGTTAGGTTAGATGATAGGCTGTTTGATATGTCCACGTGCGCTCAGCTTCCCCTGCTCAACAAACCAACGTCATATTGGCCATTTCTAGAAAATAGACTGGGGAGTGTGTTACCAAGTATAAATGTTATGAATACTGAAAAAGGTTACTTCACATCTTGCATAGCTAGTAGAAAATATGATACAATAACACTGAGGCTGCAATACCACAATATCACATACAAACATCTATCATGTTCTGGATAAGTTCTCGAACAGCAATACCAGGGGGAGGAAGCAGAAGAAATGAAAACATAAATCCAAAACAAAGTTCTAATAAACCACATTTAATGTGTTCTGGGTAAGGCAGCAAGATCACTTGGCCATCATAACTTTGACAAACTCCTCGTAGTTTATCTGACCATCACCATCAACATCTGCCTCCTTAATCATCTCATCGACTTCTTCATCAGTGAGCTTCTCTCCAAGATTGGTCATCACGTGGCGCAGCTCAGCAGCAGAGATGAAACCATTTTGGTCCTTGTCAAACACCCTAAATGCTTCTTTGAGCTCCTCCTCTGAGTCAGTGTCCTTCATCTTCCTGGCCATGAGGTTGAGGAATTCTGGGAAGTCAATGGTTCCGTTGCCATCAGCATCAACTTCATTGATCATGTCCTGAAGCTCAGCCTCAGTTGGGTTTTGGCCCAATGATCTCATCACAGTTCCCAGTTCCTTAGTTGTGATACAACCTGGAGAAACCACAAAAGATGATAACTTAGCCTGCTGCTGATCAACTATACATTTTAGCAAAAAATAACTTCGGATACTTTGAGATACTTAGATGGGAAGTAAATGACATGTACTCTGCAAAAAGGTCAGAAACAAGCTAAACGGTCTGAACCTAGATGGGAAGTAAATGGCATGTACTCTGCCTAACGAGACATGTAAATGAGATACTTAGTATTACCCGATAACAATAACAGTAAAAGACCATTCCAAGCCGAATAACATCACCACAGAATAATGATTTGTATGATTTAATACATGCCACCAGAAAAAGAAGAACACCACATTAAAGAAAAACAATTACTTAGCAAAGGAAAAGGTAAGACAGAGGCCACACGGTTTAAACCTAGATAGGGGAGTAAAAAGGGTTTGTTCAAAAGGATATGATTTGATAGCAATATGAGTATACAAATTCATTGAAGCATACCAAACTCCCCTCACTAAAACAACTCCAGCATTCTCAGATAAGTTAAGCACCTAAGCATACTAAACAAGTTTTTATCAAACCGAAGAATATGAAACATCTTAAACAAATATAACTTCACCATAGGGCTGCTACCCTAACTAATGCTTGTCATAACAATATGTAGTCACTCAAAACTGCGCAAATCATACTAAACAAATTAATTTATACAAACAACTACCAGTAAACTGATAAATTCTTGCTACTGATATTCCCGACAAATCAGGCCATAAAGACACTTAAACATCAATACAACGGAAACAACCAAAATCCATGTAATCCTGATACATACATCCCCATCTGCCGGCCTAAGTGACGTGGTCATATCATAAAAGCCCTAAATTTACAATATTAAATCAATAGCGTTCGTACTCGTAGCTGACAGATCTGAGCAATCATATGAAATAAACTATCAAAAACGAACGAATCCCGTCGTAAACCTAATCGTGAAAACAATAAACGTAACAAGAAGCGGATAGATAGATTGATAGAATCGAGAGTAAGGAGAAGCGATACGTACCGTCGCCATCCTTATCGAAGAGGCTGAAGGCTTCCTTGAACTCGGAGATCTGATCGTCAGTAAGCTGCTCCGCCATTCCAAATTTCAGAGCTCGATCGAATCGCTTGAGATCAGTTTGACCGTTGACCACGGGTGAAGATGCTATTCCGCGTCCGTTTCAACGTTAATTTATATATTGTTAAGACTGGTTAAGAGTGCATTTATTTTTTTGAAAAATTAATGCGTCGGCCTATTAGAGATCGAGACATTTATACGGAAATTCCCATTTTGCCTACTATTTTTGCTTTAGTGTATCATTCCGGGAATAGTTGAGAGTTCGACACGTGTCATGATTATGAATCGTGGCCGTCTAATGGCTCAGGGTCGAACGCGGTTTCAACGCTGAGATAGATATTATATTTTGAAGTTGAGTCGACATAGTACTCATATGGAGAGTGGGCTGAGCTGGGGTCAATGGGTTGTTCTCTGACTTTGGTAGTGGCCTTGATGAGCTGAATTGCAGCAAAACCTCATATAGTGCTTCTTTACAGGACAATCAGACAAACATCCGACAATAGTTTCTTGCATGCTTCGTACTACTTCTATTCAACAAATGACTTGTGCTATGCTCTGCCAGTAACCTTATACACTATATAACCGTCTATCATTATCATAAAGTCATATCCAAATATCCAAATATCAATTCACTTTCATGAATTAATAAGAAAGTCTCCTCCTGCATCCACGTCCATGTAGCTTCCCATTCATGTATGAAAGTCTCACATGCAAGGTATAGTTTATTTTGCCAATTTCCATAACCTCCCTGATCATCTCATTGATTAGATCACTGTAGATTTGATCCTGCAGTGCCATTCCTATCCTCCCTATTTCCCTTTTCTCACCCCAAGCCATTTCACTGCAAGCCTTTTCCACAGTCTCCACCATAGCTCTTCTGCACCACAATGGTGAACCGATGAGATTGCTGGGATTGCTGCCATGCTTAACAGTTTGTTGGATGCTGATTAAATGAAGGGTTCCCAGAAAATCCTCATGATGTGTCTTCTTTATCTGTTGCTGCTGTTGCACGTTTCCTGCTGCATTGACTGATGATCATCATTAACAGTAATGCAGTAAGTCTGAAACTCTCATCTTATCATAATGTATAGAAAAGTTTATGAACTGTAAAGTTTGTCTAGCAATCAAAATAAAGTCACGAGTGGATTAAAAAGTGAAAAGGGAAAGAATGTGGGGACATGATGACCCCTACCCAATTTTACCACAAGCGTATCCCATAAACATCAAATCCTAACCTAACAGAGAGGATAACATCATTAAAACACACAAGTCCAACATAATTTTGTCTGCCTTAGTACATATTGTTAGCTCGTGAATCCACTGAATCTAGAGGATGACCAGCTGCCAACGATAAATTCCTTCACCAAAAGATATACAATAGTTTACTGTATCCCTGACTTTTTAATTATGCTACAAAATACTGCACAGTCCATCAATTCAATCCTCCTCGTAAAGTATACTATGGCCTACTGACTTGGCTACTAAATACTGAACCGTTACAGTTTACACTAATACACATATACAGAGGCATCCACCATTTACTTTGCAGAAACTAAAAGTAAGATGACACCAAACCTGTAATTTGTTAAATCAAATGTAGTGCTTAAGAAATAAGAATCTTGCCAAAAGTACCCAACTTTAGCTAATCACCATTCCCAGTTCCCAGTCATTAGCAAGTCAAAAACACTTTAGTTTTTCAATACAAAAGGTTCACAAGGGAAGAATAGTAGAATAACAATTATAATGCAGGATCCCAAGCTGTCTTTTAACTTACACTTCCTTCACTACTATCAATATTAATATCTGTCTATCTAATGGTAATATGTTATTGTGAACTGAATCTAAAATAAGCCTAGACATTTAGTATATTCTATAAAAGAACTGAAATGAACACTTAACATTGTCCATGACTCCATCGACACTGCTGAATAATTAACTACTCTGACTGATTTTAATGGCATTTACTTCCAAACAGTGCAGACTTATAGAACTAATTACTGACCTATGCTTGCATTAACGACGATACAAAACGCACCGTATTGTAAAGTCCTCCCTCTTTCGCAGCGGTAGAATGGAGGGACCGAGTCACCTCGTCCAGCACGGAGACCGGACTCGGCTGCTCACCGCTACTCCATTCAGTAACTAACTTATCCTTCACCTTAGCTGGCATTATCTCAGCCTCCATGCCGTCATTTCTATCTACCACCAAGCTATCAGATTGCAACTCCTCAATAATCTTCTTCAATTCTCTCAAATCCTCGTCACATTTCGCCAGCGCTCCCAACAACATCATCCGCTTCTCCGCCGCCGCAATCGTCGAACTCGAATCGGTCGAGATGATCTTTCGATTGACGACAACTTCAACCGATCCGCTCTGCTCCTCCTTATTCCCTGCAACAAACTCAGTCAAAGCAAAATCGAAACGGAGAGAGTATCGGAGTGAGTAGGGAGCACATATGTACCACCGACGGTGATGAATTTCTGGCGATTGGAGTGATGTTTGGAGAAGAGACGGAAGATGCCGGACATGCATCCGACGGACGTATAACGACATATTTCCGGCGGCGATTCGCGGTTAATGGAGGAGGAAGACGATGAGTGTAGAACCATGGCGCCTTGCGGACGCTCCTTGGTCTTTTTCATTTTTAGCATCAGAGCCGCTTCGGCGTTCACTTGTCTGATTTTCAAGTGTTAAATAAATGCAAAACGTTTATACAGTAGATATAAGTAATCTCAGTATGCAACAATTTATTAGGTGAAATTGATGATTTACAGCGAGATAACGTAGTTCGGTCAAAGGGCACGGAAAGTATTACTCTTCCGTCCCATTATGAGTGTTCCATTTGAGAACTTTCACAATTTTTTAAAAAATTGAAAAATGTGAGATAAAAAGTAAGAAAGAGAATGAGTGGATAAAAAGTATGAAAGATGATGTAAATGTAGAGGTAAAAACGTTTGAAAGGGTACGAGGCAATAACGTTTGAAAAGAATCATGTGATGTTGAGAATGTGATAATTGGATACACGTAAACTTTGTACTTTTCGCTTTGTCTTAATTGAAGCACTAAAGGTGGCCTTGAATCTTAAGGTCTTTCTGGCCTAACAACGGAACGCAAAAAAGAAACCATTTCATTTGGCCTAAATACCCATCAAAACTCCACTTCCTCATCCTTTATCCAAAAAAGTTAAGTAAACCAGATGTTCTCATAAAACATAAATAATCTTGGTAAAATCATTTTGCAAAATGTGTGTTGCACATTTATTTACAACACATTAATTCTCTATGCTTCAATTATTTTCATTCTCATTATTCAGGATCACCTAAAAAAAATTGAAACACTTACATAAACAATAGGGGATAATAAACCTTTTTCGTAAATTTCGGATCATTCATCCTTTTTATTTCTCTATAAGTCTGTATGGGACAAGTAAAGAAACATTTTAACTTTCCCTTTTTTTCTCTCCATCTTGATTCTCTATTCTTCTGCAGGCAAAACCAGAAATATTTTCAATAACGAACGCAAATATCAAAATTGTCAAAAGAAATACATATTTGTGTGAATGGTTTTCCATTTTCTGCACCAGTAAAACTCTTACTATTTATGTTCCAGAATTGTGTTTGTGTCTATGTTATTTATATTACAGGTTCATCATATAATTAATGTTTAAAAATATGTTTTTGCTGTGAAAGTTTATAATGAGAATCATATATTATTTATGAGAATCATATATTATTTATATTCAATTTAGCAATTTTTAATAAATTTCATATTCCGACAACAAATTAGAAACTGAATGTTGTAACTCTTAATTGCTATGAACAGCTCTTCCACATTTACATGATGTGCACTTTAACATGATATCTACCTTTGACTGAAAGTTGCATATCTTAATATGTCATGGAATTTTTCATTCATGACTGTGAACTGCTACTTTATCATAAGAACTTGAACATATCATTTTTATATAGAACATTTTTACTGCTTTATACTTCTCAACTCATAATAAATAGTATGATTGTCAGGAGAAATTTATTGAAAATGAATTTGTAGAAGATTATGAAGTAGATCCACACAATCTAATTAATACATCTAATGTGTACGATGATCCAATTAGTCAAAACGATAATCAGATGCTTCATGATCCTGTTCAAGGAGCTCAACAATCTTAAGCATTTGGAGAAGTCTATCAAATCTTCAATTTGTTTATCTCCATACAGAACTTCAAAATGATTTAGTCAAACATAATGAATTTATGAACAACGGAGAACAACTTTACTGAAATTAAATTTCAAGTTGTGTGTTATTTTGAATTTTGTATTTCAATTTCGAGTTGGGTATCTCGTATTTAAATTTTGAGTCATGTATCCTCTTTGAATAATTAACATTTTAACAAGTGTACGTGATTAAGAACATTTCGATGTTCTCATAAAACATACTTAATTATATAACAATTAACATTTTTAATGTTTGATTTGTGAAATGTTTGAAGAGAATAATAATAAAAATACTCCACACCCTCATCCTTTATTCAAAAAACTTCAAAATAAAAAATTCTCATAAAACATACATAATCTTATTTAAATAATTTTGTGTTGCATGTTTATTTGCAACACATTAATAATCCTCACCCAAATATAGATTGAAACACTTTGCCAAACAAAAGGGGATAATATGCCTTTTCGTATACCCTCTGTTAGGGTTACTTTTTAGGTATCTATAGGTCTCCTTCACACAAGTAAATAAACATTTTAATTTTCCCGGTCTTTTCTCTCCATTTCGACTCTCTGATCTTCCGCAAAAAATACCTGGAATATTTTCAGTAACGAATACAAGTATCAAAATTGTCAAAAGAAACAAATATTTGTGTGAATTGTTTTCCATTTTCTGCACCAGTAAAACTATTACTATTTATGTTCCAGAATTGTGTTCGTGTCTATGTTATTTATATTACAAGTTCATCATATTTAATGCTTAATAATGTGTTTTTGCTGTGAAAAGTTTTTTCAAAAAGGGTGAATACATTTTTAATAAATTTTCATATTCCCAACAACAAATAACACAGTGACCGTTGTTAATTTGTAGATTATTATTCTGAACACAAAAGAATGTGTTTTGCTGCAACTCCTGATTAAAATGAGAATCATATATTATTTATATTCAATTTATGAATTTTTAATAAATTTTATATTCCGGACAACAAATTAGAAACTGAATGTTGTAACTCTTAATTGCTATGATCAGCTCTTAATTCCACATTTATATGATATCTTTGATTGAAGGTTGCATTTCTAAATAAGACATGGAATTGCATTTTTATCATGATTCTGAACTACCACTTTATCATAAGATCTTGAACATATCATTGTTTACATAGAACATTTTTACAGTACCTCGTACTTCTCGACCTGTGCTACCTGATGGAAGAAGTAAAAACAGTACAAGTTTAGCCCCGTAGCTTGAATTTGAAAATTTAGTGTCATGATATTAAAATACTTCTTCAGGTGAGAGTTGAGTTTCCTTTTGCGCAAACAGTTTTGGAGGAATGTTGATCATCTAGTCCACCAGAACATAAACACTACAGTCTACAGCAGTGGTTATTGCCATTCCTATGTATTTTATCCATTTATCTCCTCTATGAGCTTCTTTTTTTTAAAAAAAAATTGGTCAAGGAATGGACAACCCCCATTCTCAAGCCAATTAAATTATTCCTCTCTATTCTACCCTGCAGAACCCCTGTCATGCCCCCATCAGGAATCGAACCCTGGTTGGCTCCAGTGGTGGCACTTTGGCTCCGGCTCTTACCAACTGAGCTAACTCCTGATGGATCTGCTCTATGAGCTTCAAAACTGTGTTTGATAGTGTACTGTATTGAGTATGTCAAGTCCTTTTCTTTGTGCTCTCTGAAGACAAAATAAATATTACTCTGAAGAGTTTCGATGGGAATAAGAATTAGCCTAATTCTCAACCCATAATTTTGTCAATGGATAGTTAGAGTCGTCTTAAATAAAGCAGCTTTTCAAGCTCCGTACCATTTAATCAATAAATATTGACGGTTAAAATTTGTTCAATCCATGAAATTTATGGATATGATATCAAAAAATCATTTTATTTAAAAACGTATATAGGAATACCAATGATTTGGTGCGAAAAGAAACTGCATCGTTTAGACAAAAATTTCATATAACATTACATAAAGTAATAATAAAATAAATGTCAATCGACGTCGTTTTTAATATTCGAATCAATTTACTGTGCTGCATGACATCCATGTTGGTGTTGGACACAATACCGTACTTCACTTGTTTCACTAAAAATGTACCGGGATATCGAAATAGTCTATAAGACATGTGGTGATTTTATCCACAAAACCCCTTTTTCGTCCACCATTTGGGTCTTTAGATAACCTTCTGTAACATGAAATAAAACTTTCTTTTTTCTCTTCATATTGACTTTGATTTGCTCGACATCCGCCAAAAGGGACATGTTCAATAACGACCCCAAATATCAAAATAGACAACATAAATACGTATTTGCATGAATGTGATTTCATTTGTCAAACTCTTTAAGGTTTTGTAATTGTGTTTGTGTTTGTGTATATGTTATTTATAATAAAGTTAATCACATTTAATGTTTTGAAAAATGTGTTTTTACTTATAAATAATCCATGTTTAAAATGAGAATTATATGAGACAAGATATCTTCTGATGTGTACTTAATGTTTTTAGATCGATCAAGTTGATTCTTTGGGTAACATGTGTGTGACACTCTGACATATTTGCTTGGGAATTTAAAGATTAAGTCAAATGTCAAAATTGTCAAAAGAAAAACATATGCATGTTTTTCCATTTCTACACTCTTTGGAATTAAGCTCGATGTTTGTTTGTGTCTATGCTATTTATATTAATTACAAGTTCATCGCATTAATGTTTAAAAATGTGTTTTCGCTGTCCAAATAAATGTGTTTTGATGTAATCCACGATTAAAATGAGAATCATATATTATTATTTACCCATCAGGGGTTAGCTCAGTTGGTAAGAGTCGGAGTCAAAGTGCCACCACTGGAGCCAACCCGGGTTCGATTTCTGATGGGGGCAGGACAGGGGTTCTGCGGGGTAGGGTAGAGGGGAATAATTTAATTGGCTTGAGAATGAGGGTTATCCATTCCTTGACCAATTTTAAAAAAAAGAGAATCATATATTATTTATATTCAATTTCGCAATTTTTAGTAAAAATTAGTTGCCATGAATTTCATCACCACTTCCACATTTACATTGGGAATTTGCATTTAAATGAAGTTAAGTTACACACAGCATAAGCTCCCAAACGTAAGGATATGAAACGATACAATGGATACAGTTTTTAAGTTTTCTTTGAGCCAGACCATAATTTATACACAACATAAGCTCCGAAACCCGATACAGCTACGACGGAAGCCACCAAGGCCGCTGTATGGCCTTTTTCGCCGTCTAAATTCAGACCTGTGATCGACCCGAATCCATAACTCATTTCCTTGCACATGGCATCAAAAGTATCTACTGCATTTTTCTTGACACATCCGAGCTGCTTCGTGCTAGGCTTCCTGGCTTTGACTATATCTTTTAATGGTGGCATGTCGGTAATACCATCGATATCGCTTGTATTTCCTTTTGTTTTGTTTTTCAGATTTTCAGTTTGATTGATTTTGTCATTTTTAGTTTTGGACAGGGGTACTCTATGTGGCATAGTTATGTAAAGAATTCCGGATACGAACTTGGCATGGATCTGCTCCTCATCATAATACTCGCTAGATATCCTGATCTTTTTGGTAAATCGACTTGTTTTAGATACGCCTTTCGCAGGCTGACATTCTCCGGATACTGTTAGCACACCGAACTTATTGATTTGAATTTTGAGGTCATTCCTTTTGAAATCTATGAACAGCAACAGAAACAAGTAATCAAATGGCATCAACAAAAAATTTACATGAGATATCGAAATTGCATACCTGGGAGGTGCACGATTAGAACATCTTCTGCTTCGTGTCTTTCCCATTTGCAGTAAGGCTCAAAATCATCGTAAGTTGATGCATTATCAGCCTCCATCAGATATCACAGTCTACTTTTTTCTTTAGAAAAATGAATGAAACCAAAGCTGAAATGAAGATGCACTATTAATCTTTACAGGCCAGCTTTTATACTTTTACGAAAAGTTCCGGTCCAAGTTATCTCCGAAAAATATACAAGAATCAATCCTTTTTGCATTCCTTTACACTTTTAGGTTTCTTTTGAGTTGAGATTTCTTTCCCTTATTTTGAGTTGATTCCTTGCATATGCGCACTGCAACCATTTATGCTTCAGACTTCCGATCCAATCAAATCGAAAACTCTTTCTCATTTCATGACTTTCCTACAGCCTTAAAAGACATTTATAACTGTAAATCTTCTGTAAGTTCTGAAGGTATGATCAAAACATATTTCCTTGACAACTAAGTATGGTCTTTCAAGAACTCAAATCTGTCCTAGAAACTAACGAGACGATGAAGTCCCGAAAATCTCCATAAGGGATCCTCCTTGAAATAGCATCCACCAATGTGAGTCCATATTTCTCAGCATACAACCTTTGAATCTCACCCATGTCTACCTCAGCTCTTCTCACCACCACGCGGGTTAAAGCACTCTTGTTCAGGCTGGACCTTTCGATGCTTGCGTGCAGCAACTGCGTAAATAATAAATCACATATTACAGCAAAATGAATTCACATATTATCGATGCAATCAAATCGAGAAAATTACTTACCTTGGCATAGTACTTAGGCGCGTTACACATACAATCTATCACCATTTTCAGAGCATTTTCAAACTCTCCTGAACTTTTCTTGGCAAGAACCTAACAAAAAATATGTCAATAATCAAAACATATTGTAAATGGAATGTAGAGTATCACACAATTTTGATTACCTCTGTGTACTGATGTCCGTAAATTTGTTTATAGCGCGCAAATGTGAGCTTCAGCTGTGGAATGCTTCTCTTACAAAATATCTCAAGAACAACAGCTTCTTCGACTGAGCCTCCTGACTTTCCCTCCCCAGTTTCAAACAGCCTCTTAGCATCACATTTTCCTATTTCCAGGCTCGCGTCCACGTGATGCGCTTTGTGGGACGCTGCCAACGACACTAGTATCTGTTCAAAAATACAAAAACCTGAAAATATTGAATATATAACCTCAAATGTTGAAAAGGTACTAATGAGGAGTAATAAGTACCTTCTGCAGTGGACTTGGAGGCTCGGCGTTGATAATATCCTGGTCTAAGTTCCTCCCAAACCTCGCTGCGTAAGCTTGCTTTATCATCAAGACATGACTTGACTTCCTTCCCACAAAAATCTCAACCAGTGCCTTATAATCAGCTCCATGCTCCGTCCCATTTCTTAAACTCTCCGAAGCAACAATCGCATCTTGAACGTGTGGATCACTAAACCATAGCATCAAACAACGGCATAGATCCTCCGATACCTTAGACTCCGTTCTAAGGCTTGAGATCAAGTCCTCATCATACATTTTCCGATAAGTCTGGATAACTGCTAGCCTTTGTGCCATAGTGTAAGTTGTAAATGAGTCGACTAGTGATTCGCGTACCTTATCTCGCGAGTCGTGGATCTCTCGACATACCTCGGCGATTTCTTGATGATGGGATATCAAAGCCATTGTGTAACAGATCAGAAGTTGTCAATGTGAGTTGTAGTGCTACACATATATGTAGGCCTTTACAAGTCCATAAAACTTGAATCAAAAGTCACTAAAGAGTACTAGGACTCCACCTATTACACTTTAAGACTCTTTTAGTCAGCTTTGGATTATTGGAAAGAATTGCATGTGACTTTTCATCCTCTTCTTGGAAATACTTGTGAAACTTGCATTGCAAGGAATTGGTGTTTTTTCAAATTTAGTATTTTGACTATTTGTCGGTTTGAACAGATATTCAAATGACTTATAACTTGGTGCTGAAGTAACAGGATAACCAGAGTATATACTATGGTTATTAGTTTGATCCCACTTTAAGATGAATCACTAAAGGGGCTTTACCTTAAAAAGTCTCCTGGGGTGTGAATGCTACAAAATTGGTAAAGTGAGTGATTTTATGTAGGAAGGTGAGGTGTGAAAATTGAAAAACTGATTAATTACGTACAACACACCTAAATGTTGCGAGTAAAAATATTTTTGGTATTTTTTACTATTACACTATGTCATATTATCATATTTTTTTGGCAAAACAAATCGCTCATCTGTTCACAATACTCAAAAATCTGCAAATGAGATTTTCCATTGCTTGTTTGAGCAAGAAAATTCTGTGTTTGATTGAACCATCCAATAAGATACACTAGTGAGTTGGTCCAAATTGCTACTCCAGATGGATGACCCAATGGGCCTTGTGTGTCGGCCCACGTAGTTTGTTCCTTATTATCAAAATGAATCTCGTTAATCACAATAATAATTATTATTATATATTCCAAGTGAACAATAATAACGCATTAAGATCAAATTAAGAGTAATATCTATAATTCTCATTCCCAAAATATTCAAAATATTTTTCACTATCAACATTTTATCATCTTTTTATAATCTAATTGTAATTTATTTATTGCCATAATTTATATTTCACTCGTACATTTTCATAACTCAAGCAAATCTATAAATGGCATAAAATTTTGAAATTTGATTCCAAAATTGCTTCAAAGCAAGTAACGTTGGAAAATACATAAATCTGTAAGTTGCTCGGGAATATCTCAATTTTAGTTGTATGTCAATTTGATCTCATTCCCAAGACACATCTAGCCAATCTTTTTAATCTCATGTTTATCCAAATTCTTAACCTTAAAATTTGCTAACAGTAATCCATTGCGTACGGTGACATAATCTATATAATTATTGATTTCAGAACATTTTGTCAATTAGTCGTGTGGGGATCAGATATTAAAATTCTTAACCTTAACGTTTGAGATGGGCCTTTTTGAGAACCCTATGGCAGAACAGCCTAGCAGATAAGCTTGGAAGTCAGGTTAGTTCAGGAAAGTAATTTATCGGTATTTCTAAAAAATGAGTGCTATTAGCAAGTCACATTGCCTGCTTGTTTCAAATGATAGGAACATAGAGAACTGGCCAGAGAAGCAGTGAGGAAGTCACTAGTTCTGCTGAAAAACGGCAAACATGCTGACAAACCTGTGATTCCACTTCCCAAAAAAGCGCATAAGATCCTTGTAGCAGGAACCCATGCTGATAATCTTGGGTAGGCTGGACTATCGAATGGCTAGGAGTTAATGGGAACAACCATACTACTGGTAAGAATAACCTCTCCTCAAGTATCCACAGTTTTCTTAAGTAAAAATCCAAGTCACTTAACAAAGTTTTTTCATCAGGAAAGACAATCCTAAGTGCCATCAAAAATACAGTTGATCCGCAAACTGAAGTCATTTACCAAGAAAATCCCAACACGGACTTTGTCAAAAATGGCAATTTCTCGTATGCAATTGTTGTAGTAGGCGAGCTTCCCTATGCAGAATCTGCTGGAGACAGTCTAAACCTGAGTGTAGCTGAACCAGGGACACTGACAAATGTGGAATGTCTGCATGGAAGTGAAATGCGCAGTAGTTTTTGTCTCTGGCCGTCCCTTACAAATGGACCTATTTGATATCGCCTCTGATGCTATAGTGGCTGCATGGCTGCCTGGATCAGAAGGTCAAGGTGTAGCTGATGTGCTATTCGGAGATAATGGATTTACGGGTAAGCTTGCTAATACATGGTTCAAGAGTCAAGACAGTAGAACAGCTTCCCATGAACGTGGGTGACAAGGATTATGATCCGCTCTGGCCTTACGGATTCGGTATAGGAACCAAGGCAGTGAAGTCTACATAGCATAAGCACTGCATAATGTTTAGCGTGGATTCGAACTCAAAATCCCGGTTTTGTCTTCATGCCTACCTACTCGACCATCCCTTTCAGTTTCAATGTCTATCGAATTTGAGACTTACAGAATTATAATCCGTGTTTACCTCAGTTCTGCTCATCACCAAAGCATGATCAAGAGTGTAATTAATATATCAATAAGTTTTAAAATTTGACTTTATTTATATAATAAATAAATTTTGAATATATCACATTTTTTATAACCTAACGGTCCTAAAAATGGCAGAAAACCTTCATTAATTTCTCAAGATGGCCATAAGAATTCTATACATTTTGAAATTTGATAATAATTGCTACATGTTTTTTTTAGAATTTGGATTTTTTTGGATGGATGGGTTTATAATTGAGTACAAGATATTACATATTCATCTTGTACAACTAATACTTTGAACGCACAAGACATTTAGGCACAACCACTAATGAACTTCAATCATCCATAGAGCATCCATAAAGTATCAAATCAATAGCTTCCACGGCGGGAAGAATAAACAGCCTCCACGCGCACAGACAGGAGGAATGAAGCCTCAGAAAAATCTGAGGAAAAGTGGTGAGGCCAGAGTTCCTTTGTCAGGTCCCTCAACCAATAGAGCACCACTCTGTTGACTAAATTGCTACATGTTTAAATCAGTAAAATTGGAAAACACATTTATCTGTTTGTATCAATCCGTTAGTTGCTACATGCATGTTTAAAATCGGTAAACTTGGAAAACACATTAATCTGTTTGCAACAATCCGTTAGGTGCTCAGGAATATCTCATCTTTATCAGAATCTAAATTCATAAATACGATGGAATATAACAGTCAAAATTATTTACAACGAATCAAAATAACACTATTTTTTAAAAATGACGTCGTTTTTATACGCATTTAATGGTAAGAGAGCACAGGATCCGGTAAGATGTCATTCCCAAAATCATTTTAATACTTAGCGAATTCATTTTAATTTCATGTTTATCCAATTTCTTATCCTTAAAAATTGCTAACAGTAATCTTTTTCATATGTTGACATAATCAAGATAATAATGGATAAGACGATTCCAGAACTTAATGTTATTGATGTCAGCATTTGTTTATATATTAGTAACGATTTCTACTCTTGAATACCACATTCACTACGCTCTCTAAACTACACTCCATTTCATCAATTTTGATTTTTTCTCTAGGGTTTCAACTTTACTGGCAAGTCCTGTCATTCAACTCCCTGTAAGTTGGTTGACTTAGAGTGAAATTTTGTTCTGTTTTTGAAGTAAAGATTGTGACTTTGATTGTTTTGGATGGTGGGTATTTGATTTTTGATTCAAAGATTGGTACTTTTCATGTTTTGGCTTGTGGGTGTGGTTTAAGTTTTGGTTTATTAGAATGTGATGTTGTTGCTGTGTGGTTGTCTGTTGGTGTCTTGCATGTGTTATTGTCATGGAGTCCCTTACTGGTGATGATTTGTTAGGGCTTTTGCAGCTGCTTGATTAGTATGTGTTACTGTTGAGTGGCATTGTCTCTTAGTACTAATTTTGCTCCAAAGTATGTTCTTTTGCTGTACACAATTATCTGTTGTTTACTATGTTGTATTGATCTGAATTTGAACAGGAGAGTTTGAAGAAGAATGATAATGAAGCTGTGTAAGTCCATTGTGGGGCTTGTGCTTGTGCTTTGCCTGTCTGCTATGGCACAAGCTGAGTACCTAAAGTATAAAGACCCAAAACAGCCTTTAAATGCTAGGATTGGGGATCTCATGAAGAGGATGACTTTAGAAGAAAAGATTGGGCAGATGGTGCAGATTGATAGAGCAGTTGCCTCCGCGGAGGTCATGCAGAAGTACTACTTAGGTAAAATGATGGTGCCTCAATCCGATAGTGAGGTTCATTTTCTCTATCTTGGCATTCAAATTACAACTTGGATTTCCTATTTCAGGAAGCGTGTTGAGTGGTGGAGGCAGTGTGCCAGCTCATCAGGCACCACCAAATGTGTGGGTTGATATGGTGAATAGTTTTCAGAGGGGTTCCATGTCGACCCGACTTGGCATACCAATGATTTATGGTATTGACGCTGTTCATGGCCATAACAATGTGTACAATGCTACCATATTCCCTCACAATGTCGGGCTTGGATGTAGTAGGCAAGTGATGTTCCCTCTCATTCCACAATATAACTTTATTTGTCTTTTATTTCTGCGAATTTATTGTATAGAGATATGATTGATTGAATATTTGAATTTTGTATGATTGTTTAGAGATCCTGGCCTTGTCAAGAGGATAGGAGCTGCTACTGCTCTTGAAGCTCGAGCCACTGGCATTCCATATGTCTTTGCTCCGTGTATAGCGGTAAAAAATGAAATACTCTTTAGAGTACTTCATCTTGCATTTTAAGCTACATATCTTAAAAGTAATTTTCTGTGTTCAGGTTTGTAGAGATCCACGATGGGGAAGGTGCTATGAAAGCTATAGTGAAGACATAGCTATTGTTAAATTAATGACTGACATTATACCTGGATTACAAGGAGATAAGCCTAATAACTCCCGTGTAGGCGTTCCTTACACAATCGAAAAGTAATATTTCATTTTCATCTCTATGCATTCTGCTTTATCAGATTTAAGCTGTTAATATTTCAAAAAGGATGTGTATGTTTATTTATTCAATAATTAACTCCTGTAGGACGAAAGTTGCTGGTTGCGCCAAGCATTTTGTGGGAGATGGTGGAACTACAAAAGGCATCAACGAGAATAATACCGTGATAGACAGACATGGATTGTTTTCAATTCATATGCCTGGGTACTACGAATCAGTATACAAAGGTATTTCAACTGTAATGGTCTCATACTCGAGCTGGAATGGCATAAAAATGCATGCTAACAAGGAACTAATCACCGGGTTTCTCAAGGATACTCTTCGCTTCAGGGTAAAAAATTATTCTCAGTCTGTCTTTTTATTAAATTATCTTCTATTACTTAAGAATCCAAATTACATTGGAAATTGTTCCAGGGCTTTGTTATCTCCGATTGGGAAGGAATTGATAGGATCACAAGTCCACCACACGCTAATTACACGTACTCAGTGATGGAAAGCGTTAACGCTGGCCTTGACATGGTATGTTATCCGATCTTTCAATTTTCTTCTCAAAGTCATCGAAACAAAAATATTATGCAATCGTATGCTTGATTTGGTCAATAATGTTGCAGATCATGGTTCCACACAACTACACGGAATTCATTGACACACTTTCTCACTTAGTAAAGGCGAATGCTGTTAATATGAGCCGAATGACGATGCAGTGCACAGGATTCTGCGCGTAAAATTTGAATTGGGCCTCTTTGAGAACCCCATGGCAGATTACAGCCTAGCTGATAAGCTTGGAAGTCAGGTTGGTTGAGGGCAGTTAATTATTGGTATTCTAAATAAGTGCTATGAATGGATCTGAGCTTGGATACTTTGCCGTTTTCTGAATGATAGGAACATAGGGAACTGGCCAGAGAAGCAGTGAGGAAGTCAATGGTGCTGCTCAAAAATGGCAATCCTGCTGATGATCCTGTGATTCCACTCCCGAAGAAAGCACATAAGATCCTTGTAGCAGGAACCCATGCTGATAACCTCGGGTATCAGTGCGGTGGCTGGACTATCGAATGGCAAGGAGTTAACGGGAATAACCACACTAGTGGTAAGATTAATCTCTCCTTGTTGCGCATCCGCAGTTTACTGAAGTAAAAAAGCCAAGACACTCAACTAAGTCTTTTTGCTTCATTTTTTGACAGGAACAACAATCTTAAGTGCCATCAAAAATACAGTTGATCCTCAAACTGAAGTCGTTTACCAAGAGAATCCCGATATGGACTATGTCCAAAATGGCAACTTCTCATATGCAATTGTTGTAGTGGGCGAGCTCCCCTACGCAGAAACTGCTGGAGACAGTTTAAACCTTACAGTTGCTGAACCAGGCACACAGACAATGTGGAATGTCTGTGCAAAAGTAAAATGTGTAGTAGTTATTGTCTCTGGCCGTCCCCTCCAAATCGAGCCATATGTTTCTGGGTCTAATGCAATTGTGGCCGCATGGCTGCCTGGATCAGAAGGTCAAGGTGTAGCTGATGTTTTATTCGGAGACTACGGATTCATGGGTAAGCTTTCTAGAACATGGTTCAAGACAGTCGATCAGCTTCCCATGAATGTGGGTGACAAGCATTATGATCCCCTTTGGCCTTATGGATTCGGCCTAATAACTGAAGCTGTTAAGTCCGCATAGCTTAATTTTCACACCACATAAAATTAATTTACTTCCCAAATTTCCTTTTATTTTTAGTTAATGGTCTATTGCTATAAAAAGAAGACAATTATTTTGGAACATCATTGGAATTTTTCAAATGCCAAGAGAATTTTCAGGCTGCAACTTGTGCTGTCTTATGTGACATTTTAATTTTAAGATTTGAAATAAAATTGTCTTTGAAAATGTTGTTGAAATACTATTTGGTAGAAAATGGTAAAGACCTGTCTTTACGCTCTGCCGCTCACACTTGAATCCTAGGTTGTCTCCCATGAATCTCTGTGCTTCCATTTCTAGTATTCTTCTCTGGGGCTGAAAACCGGAGGATGATTTCCTCCGGATTCGGATACCTACTTACCGTTTGTTTCATTTTGGAATTGATTGGTCACTTGAGCTGACATTCCAAGATGAACGACTTGCTCAAGGTAATCATTATAAAATGCAAGACAGAACAGGTTTATGTTTCATATCGGAATGTATGGATATTTTAGATGATCCCTGACTTTTACAGTTGCTTGCAGATATATTATAAAGCCTTGTGCGTCAAATGTGCGCAACCATCTTCGTTTTTGTTATACCTTTCATTATGATCGAGTTTGTATTGTGGGATTCCGGTGTCATTTGAATTTATGCATAACTGCTGGCTATATCGCAGGATTCGTTTGTCATCCCTAGGGGAGGTACGATAGAATCAGAAACCCCAGTTCCAATATGCTCCGGTGAATTGTGTTTAGAGAGCTTCTTCTTGAAGGTCAACATGCTGGCCATCAGAAATGTATATCCTTTGTATATTTCTGTACTTGTTTACATACCTGGTAAATCATCACAGGTCCAAGAAATAGATACAGAATATGAGAAGCTGCAAAAGTTACTTAAACAACTACAGGTATTGATATCTCTTATATTCCCACTTGTTTTCGCCTGCTGCGTAGGGAATTTGTGAACTCAGAATTTCTGAGTTTTTTACTCTTTTCAGGATGCACATGAGGAATCGAAGGCTGTTACCAAGGCGGAAGTGGTTAAAGGTGTTTATACAGTTTTTATCTGCTTCTGAACACGATTTTCGCCTTATCACGGTTAGATTTTATTTGTCCTTCACTTCCTTATCTAAAGGGTTTTGTAGGAATCAAGCTAAGAATGGAAAAGGCAGTTGAAGAAGTTAGAAAGACTGGCCTTTTGATTAAAGTCAAGATTGAGGCCATTGACAAAGATGTAACTCATTGTTCATAGCTTTTTAGAAACACTACCAAAAGTTCCTCCTAGCTAAAATTAACAGTGTGCAATACTTTTTCCCATTTACATAGAATTTATCTGATCAAGTGAAGCCAGGCCGTGGTGAGGGGACAGCCATCTACCGAACAAGGGCAGCAACAACACTGTAAGTTATTTATGCTATCATTACAAATCATATCAAACATAAGGAAACTGAAATATCTGACTTTTGCCGTCGTTATTTAATTTTAACACTGGAAGTGCTGTGAAAAAGAAGTTCAAAGAAAAGATGTCTGAGTTCCAGGTACTCATAGGTATTATTAATACTAATTATTTATTTTTTCAAATGCGTCAAATGTTTATAGGCTTTTACAATGTCAGCAAACTTCCATTTGATATTGGCGCAGATTCTCCGGCTAAACATACATCAAGAGTATAGAGAGGTCGTGGAAAGGAGAGTCTTTACAGGTTTGTAAACTTTTTTTAAATTCTTTTTGTTATACATAGTAGAGCTGAGCGCGTTTTTGTTGTTGTATTCTGCAGTTACTGGTGCAAGGCCTGACGAAGAGGTCATGATGCGATTTTAATGCAATAACTTTTGTTTGGTTCCATGTAAAAGTATGCTGAGCTTGAATTTTATGTTGCAGACTATCGATAACCTTATTGAGACTGGAGATGGGGAGCACATTTTTCAAAAGGCGATCCAGGAGCAAGGGCGAGGCCAGGTTATTTTTGCGTATTTCCTACTTGTGTCCTCTCAAGCTTTTTTTAACGACTTTATGGTGAAGAATCATGATAGTTGTTGAATTATATTTTCCTTTAGATTCTAGATACACTTGCTGAAATACAAGAACGTCATGACACTGTTAGAGATGTGGAGAAGAAGATTCTTGAACTGAACCAGGTGTGTCATTCAGTCTTTTACTGAAACCATTTTGTCTTGTACTCTTGTTAGATAATGACGCCTCATGACACATAAAAAGTTCCGTAAATAATCTTTGGAATTGTAGATTTATGTGGATTTAGCAGTGATGGTTGAGGCTCAAGGAGATATGCTGGACAACATTGAATCACAGGTACAATTCTGCAGTACTGACTACTGAATATATATAAGTTTTGTGTATCCATTCAATCCAGTTTAACTCAGCATTCTGTGCATTCATTCAATCCATTGTAATCATTCTGTTGATGTCCAGGTATCGAAGGCAGTGGACCACGTGCAGTCTGGAACAAAAGCCTTACAAAAAGCAAAGCAAAGTCAGAGGAATTCAAGAAAATGGATGTGTTACGCCATTCTTCTTTTCCTGATTATCATCATAATCGTGCTATCGTCCGTGCTCAAGCCATGGACGAACAGCTCAGGTGCTTGACAGCCTCGTTCTATATTTACAGACAAGATGATATTCAGAAGTTATCGTTGTATTCGAGTAAACTCGATAATAATAATAAGCCATTCAGTGTAAGCTCAGTATATTTCCAGACCCAGTTTCGCACAATGAGCTCAAACTGCTGTAAACTGGTTTCTACAAAGTATTGTATAAACCATTAGCTTCTCTTGTTGAGGGTCTCCTGAAGGCTGAAGCATCTGTCAAAAGTGAATCGTATGCTCGCAGCTCGCCATTTGAGTTGAGTGAATGTGTTGAAACGACGTCATACTTTGAAAACACAAATCAAAACGACGTCACTTTTTTGCGTTACTTGTTACGACATATGATTGATTTTTATCTCATTACGAGATGAGGACGACTGGGATTAGGATCAGGTGCAGCGTACTGAAGTTTACAGCCAAATAAATTTTAAAAGTAAATATTTAAAATATTTTTCAGCTACAATTTTCTTAATAAGTAGTAATATAGGATTTACTAATTAATATAAAATTTAATTTTTTTGATAGTTCCAGCGACATAAGATTTTTGAATATAGTTATTTTATTTTTTAGGTTGTAAGACATGATTTTGAATTTAGATAAAATAAATTAAATAAATTTTTTAATAGTTTTGTAAAAATTTGTTCATTTATAAACGGGTTCAGTAGATAAAATATTGTTATAGATTATGATAAAAAATAAAAAATGTTTTAATAAATAAAAGGGTTTAGTATTTTTAAGATAGGATTTAGATTAGGATAAAATTCATATTTATCCGCTGTAAACCGGACAACTGTGTTAGATAAAGACGGTTGACGGGTTTAAGCCCAGATACTTGTATTGGGCTTTTGGCCCGGTTGACGATTTGCTATATTTACGATATAGTCCCTAAAGTAAGGTAGTTGAATACTAGAGGCATAAATTGAGGCTTAAAGCTTTACGCCGTTAAGTTAACGGAGACAGATGGGTACGATTACGAAGCTCACCGCTAACGGACTACGGCGATGGATTCGCCGCCGTCCATCGTATTCTCTGTTCTCGGTACGATATCAGTCGGATCACGCTTCAGCTTCGCCAGTACTCGCTCCAACCCCCGAGCCATCTCCTCCCGAAATTCCCAAGTTAAACGACAACGGTGGCCAAAAGGGAAGTGTGCGAGGGTTATTAACGTCTTTGAAAGATGACGAGCTGGCCAAGTTCGCCTCCATGTCGGAGAGATGGTAATTGATTGGATTTCATTTGTTTTATATGCTTCATTTCTTGTTGATATTTGTATAAATTGTGTTTAAGGTTTAGGGTTTAAGGCATGAGATTCAAGCAAGGATTTTCAGATTGGAATCGTAAAATATTGTCCTTTATGCATCAAGCAATGCTTCAGATTTTGGTTTTGATTTTTTAATGTAGGTGGGATGCTGAAGGACCGCTCAAACCTCTGCATGCTATGAATCCTACAAGATTGGCTTTCATTCGCTCAACACTGTGTAGACATTTCGGGTTTGTTGGTTGTACATAATATTTCCATGTAGAGAAGAGTTAGTTTCATGATGTTAATTATGTTTATTGTTGTTTATTTCGAGTTATATAATTACCTTTTTTCTCTTATAGCTTAGGAAAGTAGAAAAGTTTTCCTTCTTCAGGCGCTGGAGTTTGTTTATTTATTATTCGTGAATCTCTTATCTTCGTGGCAGGAGGAATCCACTCTCGCCGAGGCCTTTGGATGGCTTGAGAGTTGCGGACATCGGGTGTGGGGGTGGTATATTATCTGAGGTAGATTAGATATGAATCTTGAAAGTTTGAAATGATACATTGCATACTTTTACAACAATCAATTACTCCCGATTCTTAAATGTTGTTACCCTGTCTCTCTCAGCCTCTTGCTAGGATGGGAGCAATTGTAACAGGAGTTGATGCTGTTGAGAAGAACATCAAGATAGCTCGTATTCATGCGGTATGGTGATATATGTGTTGTGTAAAGGCCATTTCTTTTTACTGCTTGCTGTTTGCTTTTTTGTTAACAAATGGTTGATGTATATTAATGAAGTAATTTCTTGAATTCTCTTCTAGCTTTTATTTAACTCTGTCATACGTTATTTCACAGGATATGGATACAATAACCTCAGATATAGAGTATTGTTGCTCAACTGCTGGTACATGCTGAACTAGATTATTAGTATCATGTTGGTCTTGTCTATATGGAGCCACCAAGTATGGCAAACAAATAGAATGAAATTCCAATTTCATATTGGTATTCTTATGTTAAGATCACCTAGGTTCATATTTTTTGAGGTCTAAGCTGACATATTTTATTTTTCTGTACTACATATACTGTGGTTCATTATTCTGAAATCTGCTTTTTCATACAACAGAGGACCTGGTCCAACAAAAGAGGGAGTTTGATGCTGTCATTTCACTCGAGGTTTATACTAGTATTAGATTACATTTTACTTAAATGACCTAGCTTTCGTTATACTTTTGAGCTTGTCCTCTCGTTTGTTAAATTGAGCCTTTCTTCAAGGGTGTCGAAACATAGTTGTATAATTTGTAGAATGGATGTCAGGCACCAGCAACCCATCTGACTTAGCTGCTTAAGAGTCATAATTTCTAAATATTTCGTATTGATCCAGAAGTATCCGAAGTTCAATTCACATCAAACCTATTATGAGTCATACAAAGCTTCACATCATCTCCTTTACTTTTTTACCACCCATGTCATTTATGTTTAGTCTCTTTTTGTCAGACATCCTATCCTAATTCCTGTATTATCCGACAAGTTTGCACTCAATTTGTGTTCAGAGTTCTGTATTTCTCAAGTTTTGCATTTAAACTTCTCGTTTTTAGGTAATCGAGCATGTTGCCAATCCTGCAGAGTTCTGCCAGTCTCTTGCAGCCCTAACCATTCCAAATGGTGCTACAATCATCTCAACAATCAACCGCTCTATACGAGGATATGCTGTTACTATTGCTATAGCAGAATACATTCTTCAGTGGGTATGTTTCCTTTTATGATATAATTGATTATATGTTTGTCTCATCACTATATATCATGTTCGTGTACACTATTCGTTATGACATATTAAATTGATCTCTTGTACAAAGCTACAAACTATTTTCATCATCGTAGTATTAATCAGTTATTATAGATTATTGTACTTGAAAGTGTTTGATCAAAATAACATGCATGGTATTTACAGCTTCCTAAAGGAACTCACCAGTGGTCAAGCTTCATCACTCCAGAAGAGCTGGTGATGCTTCTGCAGCGCGCTTCAATCAATGTATGTTTGAGTGCAATTTTGGCTTGTTAATTTACCCCCATATAACTTAGAGTCTTCACTCATGAAATCCTAAGTATCATTGCAGTAAAACATATGGCTGATGACATACACTTATGTTCAGGTGAAGGAGATTGCTGGATTTGTCTACAATCCGCTAACAGGAAAATGGCTCATATCAGACGATACTGGTGTAAACTACATCGTTTTTGGTTCCAAACAAGGGTAATACCTCCAATCAAATCCGCACTCCCATATTTATTTCCATTAGTACTTCTATCCTTTACTTTAAGATAAATACTTTGTAGATGACGAACGATCCCCCTCCCAAGAGAGCTACAAAAACTGCATGGATTCACACCTCCAAAACTAGATAGCAATGAAGATAAGCTTGCCTACCTCAAGACAAATCTTGATCAAGCCTGCATACCTTAAACTGAATCATAACTGTGCTAACAGAAACAGCAAAACCAGTGTTCATATCTTTATCAATTTATAGTCATTTATTATTTATTCGAGAGTTTAAATTTTCTAATCTAAAATAAATTTGGCCATTATAGTGCAAAAATTGTTTCATAATTTCTTTTTCTTTTAATTTTCAAAAAGTTCAGTATTAAAATAGATAAATAGAATTGAAGATTTTTGGCCTCGCGGCCTCGCTTTAATCTCTCCGGCCACCGAAACCTAGTTTTCTTCAACCCGACCTGATGGAGACGCGATCCACGAGCCGGACGATCTCTGGTCAAACGTCAACAGTGCTCCATGGCTTCTGGCCGCTCGCACGCGTTCGCCGGTCGTCTCGGTTCGCTGAACCTGCCAGAAATTAGGGTGTGTTTCCGACGGTGTTCAGGTTAGCATGATGATACAATGTCTTTATGTTTGCTAATTTGTAATATGATACGGTAATATGAATAATCATTGCGCTTGATTTGATCAATTCAAGTATATGTATATATTTTTTCTGATTTCGAGTTAGGTTTTGTTTCTATCTGTATCAATTTCTTGTCAATAACACTGTTCAAAATTTTAAGAAATGTAGTTTTTGTGTTTGTGCAAAGAAATGATTGAATAGACTCGGGATTAATTAATTGCATTGCATGGTTGTGAACTCATTTAGGTTGACATTTGTTGTATTGTTTGCAAACAACAGGTTACGTCCGGAACAAAGTGTATTGTGTATATTTATATTTTATGAAAGCAGTTCATACATGTTTATATTTTAGTTTTTAAAAGAAGCAGCTACCTTTTTGACGTAGGTCATACAGAAGATGAATGACATAAAAGGTAGACTAGTAATACTGCTCAAATGCATTTGATTGGCTTCAAATTGAATGACCTGAACTTGATCTGCCTTATTCTTTGTAAATGTAATAACTGAAATTCGAGCTTAGTACTTTGATGGGGGTGGTGGAGATGAATAGATGTAAGGAGGGGGTGGAGATGGAGAGGGTGGAGGGGGATATTTGTACATATATGGTGGAGGTGGTGAAGGTGATGGAGGTGGTGGGGACTTGTAAATGTATGGAGGAGGTGGTGAAGGCGATGGAGGTGGTGGAGACTTATAAATGTATGGAGGTGGCGGAGAAGGTGATGGAGGAGGAGGAGAGTTGTACGCATATGGGGGTGGTGGCGAAGGTGATGGAGGAGGAGGAGATTTGTAAACATATGGGGGAGGTGGTGAGGGTGATGGTGGAGGAGGTGACTTGTAAATGTATGGAGGTGGCGGGGAAGGTGATGGTGGAGGTGGTGACTTATAAATGTATGGGGAGGTGGTGAAGGCGACGGGGGTGGTGGTGACTTATAAATGTAGGGTGGAGGTGGTGATGGAGATGGTGGGGGAGGAGACTTGTATACATACGGAGGAGGTGGGGAGGGCGATGGTGGAGGAGGTGACTTGTAAATGTATGGTGGAGGAGGAGAGTTGTACACATATGGGGGTGTTGGCGAAGGTGATGGTGGAGGAGGAGAGTTGTACACATATGGGGGTGGTGGTGAAGGTGATGTGGAGGAGGAGATTTGTAAATATATGGGGGAGGTGGTGAGGGTGATGGTGGAGGAGGTGACTTGTAAATGTATGGTGGTGGCGGGGAAGGTGATGGTGGAGGTGGTGACTTATAAATGTATGGAGGAGGTGGAGAAGGCGACGGGGGTGGTGGTGACATATAAATGTACGGTGGAGGTGGTGATGGAGATGGTGGGGGAGGAGACTTGTATACATACGGAGGAGGTGGTGATGGAGATGGTGGGGGAGGGGAGTTGTATACATACGGAGGAGGTGGCGAGGGAGATGGTGGGGGAGGAGACTTGTATACATAAGGAGGTGGCGGCGAGGGAGATGGTGGTGGAGGAGACTTGTATACATATGGAGGTGGCGGTGAGGGAGATGGTGGAGGAGGGGACTTGTATACATATGGAGGTGGCGGTGAGGGAGATGGTGGAGGAGGGGACTTGTATACATATGGAGGTGGCGGTGAGGGAGACGGTGGAGGAGGGGACTTGTATACATATGGAGGAGGCGGTGAGGGAGACGGTGGAGGAGGGGACTTGTATACATATGGAGGAGGCGGTGAGGGAGATGGTGGAGGAGGGGACTTGTATACATACGGAGGAGGTGGCGAGGGAGACGGTGGAGGAGGGGACTTGTATACATATGGAGGAGGAGGCGGTGAGGGAGATGGTGGAGGAGGGGAGTTGTATACATACGGAGGAGGTGGCGAGGGAGATGGTGGAGGTGGAGACTTGTATAAATACGGAGGAGGTGGCGAGGGAGATGGTGGAGGTGGAGACTTGTATACATACGGAGGAGGTGGCGAGGGAGATGGTGGAGGAGGAGATGTGTACACATATGGTGGTGGTGGTGACGGTGATGGTGGGGGAGGAGACTGGTACTTGTATGGTGGATGTGGTGCCCGTGATGGTGGAGGTGGGGGTGATTTGTAAGCATAAGGTGGGTAGTTCCATGGATGTTCAGGTGCCTTTGGCCTCTCAGGGGATTTATAATGGTCTGACCACCTACCATTCGACGTGGACAGTGGACGAGTACCATCATCGTATGTTTTTGCTGCAACAATATTAGCAGCTATAAGGCACATAACAACAGCCGAAACCCGCCAGTGCCATGAGCTCAGCACCCCAATTCTCTCCATCAACTTATCAAATAACCGGAATTCCTACTCAAAGGTAAGCTTTTATTCAGCTTCTGTTTTGTCTGTGCTAAGATTGTTGTTTTAAGCTCTTTATATAGGCAGTCCAAAGTTAACTACCAAGACATGCAAACGACAGCATTATGTTTTTTATTTCAATTGTTGCAAGACAAGATCAAGTCTCCATTTTCAGTTTTCAAACTGTTGAAGATGTGCTAACCCACTATGGTACGATATGTTATTATAACTTATTTGTTGAATCAATTCGTGGTTTTCAATTTTCCATGCAATAAGATAGTTTTGAGCTGCCTGGCTGCTTTTCATTAAGAAAGGTGTTTAACTGGTCACTTATGTTATATAATATGATAGAACAGAGACACGTTAAGTAGAATATGCTTAAAAGTTTGAAATTTACAGCGGCAGTGTTTGACATGCGTCTCGTTTTTTAGCTGGATCGTAAATTTGCCTAGTTGAGATTTCATCCTCTGGGATATTACCAAGATCATTATCTTCAAATCCTTGGTTAAGATGGAAACCTTAAGTTAATTTATACTTGGGTTGGTAGGATCTTTTGTCGGTCAAGTATCCTAACTTGAAAATGAGGGTAAAATCAAGCTAACTTATTTGAGTACAATATCATTGAGTTTATTTAATAGTCAGTTGAACTTAGTAAAATAAAAAATCATGCAAGGCTTGTTCTATCAGTCAATCTTGAAACACGATGAAGCTGTCAATGAATTTTTATTGATATCTTCCTTGTGATTCCAGCTTAGCTTATAGATGATAGGCTAATACAAAATCTTTATTTTGAAAATGCAATAAGTTTTCTCAATGAATCTTTATACCTTGGAATTAGCATTTCTCCCAATAATTTGGCAGAAGACCTGTATGAATATTAATTCAATGATTCTTCATTTTTGTATGTTAAATTACTTTGGTATTGGCAGGTTCATGTGTCGGTAGAAAACTCACGTTGAAGGGAGGAGACGGTCAAGCTTTTCCCGCTCACAAGGTATTAGAAAATGTATATTAGTGATCAATATAATGTAATACAGGTCTGGAAAAAAGATGAAGTTGACTATGAATATTCATTGATATCTTCTTGTGTTTCCAGCATGACTAATATATTTAGCATAAGACAACATAATATGCGTAACTGGTGACTAATGTATGCTTACTGATAGTTTATGTTAATACCACCAGAATCGTTGTGCATTAACATGACATAAGACGAATGAGATGCATAATTAGAACGTGCATGAATAATTAAAATTTTAAAAATAGGTTTATGGTGTTCTTAATAATGAGCTTCCCCACGTCAATTTAAATGGTCATGATGAGTATGTATATAATTAGATGTATTCCGACTCAACCAATTAACTTTATGATTGCAAAAATTAATACTAGATAGGGCATTGCTAATATATCCGAAACTTATTTTGTAAGAACTTTGATTCCCAGTTGATTATTGTTCCTATACCGTTACCTATTATGGTGTGTTCACTTCGCCGGAATGGAATGCATTTCGTGGGAATGGAATGATGAATTTTGACATAGTTTCATTTTAGATTCATCCTTTCATTCCATTCCAAATGATTCTATTCCGACGAAGTGAACAAACCAAACTAGATTGCCAAATTGTTATTAGTTCTCCTGATGGCATGGTTATCTGCCCATGTGTTTTTACTGAATTTTTCAAAAAGACAGCATGACTGGTAATAGAAACTCTTTTGAGAGTGGGAAATAAGGTTTTTTCCAAAGATGCGAAAATGCTTGCATGTGTGAATTTTGTGAATCTGGCTTTCGCCCCAAAATCAGAAGTGTATTTATCCCTTGAGATTTCAGCATATTAGCACATACAATGTAATGTTTAAAATCATGTAGCATGCTACCTTGTAGCTTCAGTCCAAGCTAAATCATTTGATTTGCAGTTCTATGTCACTTCTATATATTGCATATAAGGTTAGCCTTGTTCAAAGTTGTTGAATCAGTCCAGCTGTGAGAAACTAAAAGCAAGATAATTGTGATGAAGATTGATTAGAAACACTTATGATTTGTTAGTTATTTATGTTGATTTTCAAGCCGCTTTGTATTTGGGTTACAACATACTTTTACCCTGTGTTTGTACATTCCTTTAGCTGGGTTCTCTAGATTCTTTTAAGGAAAAGCTCTATGAACTGGTTATGTCCGAAAACAAAGTATATTCTGCTATACTGATATGACATGCAGGTAATACATTGCATGTTGACATTTTTACTTATGGAAGAATTAGATGATAAATGGCGCAATGACATTTTCAGGAGCATCATCATACTTTTCTGCCGCAATGACACTGACTGCTGCAATGAAGACAGCCAATGCCAAGATTAGCCTGGGCCATGAGCCCGGCACCCCGATATGCTTACTGGAAGGTAAGCCTTTATTCAGCTTTTGTTTTGTGTGTACTTTGATTGTTGCTCGCAGCCACTTTATATAGTCACTATGAAGTAAACCAGTACATGCATATCAAAGCATCATGTTTGTTTATTGTTGCAAGGCAAGATCAGATCCCTTGTGTAATTGTTGAAGTGGCGCTATCCCACTATGCTGCTGCATTTGTTTTAAGAAACCTGTTTTCTCAGTCAAATAGAGATTTCACAGATCCATGTCGGCAATGATAGTGTGTTGCATTGCCCCTAAATGCTGGTTAGATTTCTGAAACTGAATTACGAGTTGCGTTCAGTTATGTTAATGACTTTATGTTACAAGCCTTCAAAATTGCAGTAATTGCACTTAACATGCTGCTTCATTTTTCATTTTGTAGAGGGATTGTGAACTTGCGCTCAGCAGATGAGACTTGTCTACTGCTGGTCCTTTAAAACGTATCAAACAGACAACTTTGGGAGTGTCTCTCTGAAGGCCAAACATGAAGCTGGACGCTATAGCGTTTACGACGTCGTCTCGCCTCATATTTCCACAATTCCACCACCGTCGTCAAATAACCAATCCCCAAATTGACACGTGTCATACAGAGATATCTTTCCTTGTCCCCTATCCCAACAAGTGGCAGTCTGATCCGGATATCCTGAGGTCAGTCTAATCGTAAATCTCCATCTTAAGTCCCTAATCTTCAAAATTCAAACTTGCTGCTTTCACTTTCTCAAACTAATTTCTAGTTTCTACCAGTGATCGAAACCTGAATCTTTAGATGGGGATCAGATTGGTGTACGGGTTGATGTTCCTGACCTTCTCCTG
Organism: Sedum album; assembly: GCA_006409495.1. Taxonomy (NCBI): domain Eukaryota; kingdom Viridiplantae; phylum Streptophyta; class Magnoliopsida; order Saxifragales; family Crassulaceae; genus Sedum; species Sedum album. The sequence continues at coordinate 165,268 of QZGG01000293.1, forward strand.
CGCCTGCTTCAAGTTCCTTCACCTCATGCTCAGCCCCATTTTCTTCCTCACCTCCTGAGATCCAAATCTCAAATCACGCTTCAAGCGATGATTAGGCTACGAAAAGGTCACTTCTTGTGTCTATATGCATAATACATGTATGTATGTTTTCTGAAGTATGCAACTTTATAGCAGCAGTTCAAATTTGCCAGCTTATTTTTGCAGCATGTCTTCGTGTTGTGGTTGCTGACATGCTGTTTGGAATCTGGATATTCACATGAACTGAGCTTTAATCGAATTTATATATTTTACTACAAAATTTAATCTTTTGTTTTACATATCTGATGCATCAGGTATGAAAGTTTGTTTCTGTATCAGTTGGGCTTTGGAAAATATCAGCTTGCTGACTGAAGCTTGTTTCTTGCAAAATTTAGTGTTGGGCTTGTGTGACTTTATCATCGTGGCCCGGGGTCGAGACTTGAGACAAGTAACCATATTTTGATTCTCTAATTGGAATTGGATTCAGTCTAGCTAAATTTGGAAGTGCCAAAATACTTGTCATATTTCTATTTTGAGTTTTGACAAGTCATTACATTGAAGACCGTCTTTTGAGAGAATGGTGGGTGTTTTAACCTTTTAGGATCTCAACTGAAGAGCCAAGCCAATGAAAGGAAGTGGGATTTATTTATTTGGTGGTGGGAGTCAAATATAGTATTTAAAATTTTAGAAATGCTAATATACCATGCGCTTGTTTTGTTGTATAAAGATGATCCCAAAACCCAAATTAAAGCTACCTTGTTTGGATTGAGTATTCAGGATTTAATACTTTATAAGTTGTTTTTTGATTGTGTTCATCTATCATGGAATGATGGCTCTTCTCATGCCGATTTGAGGAATTGGTTGGTGGGTGGATTGGTGTCAGTGCATTTGATTGTGTATAAAGGTGAAAAGAAGGATTGGGATTGGCTGGGGTTGTGAATGATGGATAGATCGACAATAGATGGATTCATGGCTGTGATGGCTGCCTCGGGGGGTGTAGTTTTTATAGCCCTCCAAGTGCATAAACGCTTCCTTTCGGATTTCATGAAGAAGCTTGAGCTAGAAATTGGTAATCAAGCATCTCCTTACCCTTTTATATTTCCGATATGTATTGACTGTAAAGTTGTTGATTGCGTGATTGTTGTATAAGACTTTCACAAGATATGCATGCTGGTCAAGCAATCCGTGCAATTTTAAACTGGTTGAATATTTGTATTTCGATTGATTGACGATGGGTTTATATGTACAGAGCCTCCGTCCAAGATAGCAGTCAAGAAAAGCGTTAGTTTCGCAGCCAACCTGGAGACTCAGATAGGCCCAGAGAATAAAAAGAGTGCCAACAAGGTTAGGGTACGAGAAACTGTACTAAACTCAAATCGCGTAGTTGAAGAGATCAAGCAGACAATGCCTCCAAATAGGCTTGCTCTTTACAAAGGCATGATAGAGTTCAGAGCCCTCAAAGGCCACAAAGCACCAACTTACATGTAATTGCAGCTCACCTCACCTCACTTACATCCATCCCGTGTGATGATATTGTGATTGTTATTGAGAGCTTTGAAGCTTCTTCCCCTGTAAATACGTGAGAACAGTTTGATTATGTTAACTTATTGGATTTGTATATAAGTGGCAGTTTGGACATAGTTTTATGTTTTGTGTTTTCAACGTCTAAACAAGGAGACAATATTTAAATTGACCAAATCCCTCAAATGACAATTGCATTGATTCAGACTAAGTAACTGAGATGTCTTTCAGTCTAGTTGCTGCAATCAAAACAATGTATCTCACCCCTATAAATGCTGATTTATTCTTAACAAAATGTTAGCATCACTTTATAAAGATTTGCTGCACGAGTCTCGGTGTATACCGATGTTTAGGTCATTGGCCAACACTTAAAACGACGTCGGGAGTGGAATTCATATCCAAGGTGGACGGAAGGTGACGTGTCACTCGATTTCCGACCCCTTTTCCCTTTTTGCTGTTCCTCAAAAATCAAGAGAATCTCCCACCGCCAGAAATTCCCAGCGGCGTCATCCGTCTCCGACACCTCATGGAGGTAATTAATTAGCCATTCCAATTGAGATAGTAATGCATCACTTTCGTGAATTTTTTATTCTTTTTTCTGGTTTAGGGTTTGAGGGTTTTGTATTGATTGTCGAATTGCGTTTCGTATTTACCCATTTTCGGATACGAACGCACCCTTTTATGCTCCGATCTGCTGGATGTTAAAGAGTCTGATTTTTTCGCAATTTTTCATTTTGATGCTTGAAAGATTATTGCTTTCTTGTGATTAAGCATTTTGGTGTGGATGTATCAAATTTTAAGTGATGTTTAAAATGTCAGATATTGATGACTTCATTTGGTATAAGTGATTTTTTGTATTTTACCGCACTCTGAGATGTTCTACAATTATTGATTGATACATTGCTTCTGTATATGAAACTTTGGGATACACTTTTGATGATAATTATGGAGTAAGAATTATGGATTTTGTTGACATTCATTTTTATAAGGTATTCTGATATTATGGATTTTGTTGACATTCATTTTTATTAGGTATTCTGATTTCTCAAAATGTATTTTGATATATTTCAAAGGACTCGGGGATGGAGGAGGTTGTAAAAGCTGAAAACCACGGAGCTTCGGCTGCGGATTTCGTAGAGGGGGGACTTCAAGAAGCCTGTGATGATGCATGTAGCATTTGCCTTGAGAATTATACTGAGAGTGATCCTTCCTCTGTAAGACCGTAAGTACCTTACTTTTTGTTCTCAGTGACAAATTTTCTTTCCATATGTCAATTTGCATCGTTTTGAAGCTCCCATGTGCGTCTTTGAGCTGTATCAGAAACACATAACTGTCTTGGACGGAAATTTTACAGGTGACAATTTGCAAGCATGAGTTTCATCTTCAGTGCATTCTAGAATGGTAATCCATTTATTCGCATGAAATTGTGAACCGTTGTTTTGCTCTCCTCAATTTTGATTTAGCGAGTTATTTGTCCGTCTTTAATTTGAAGTCTATGCCTTGTTTAAATGCTGTCTCGAGTTGTTATATGAGAGTGATCATTACTTTTTATTCAGATTTTTCGATTGGTTTTTGCATTACTAGTTCACTACCTTGAGAATTACATATTTATACATAAGCTACGTGTACAGTTTATCAGTTCCATTCACAGATGTCATCATTAGTTTTGGCCAAAGTCGTATTTTTACATGATGTAATATGGATTAAGTTTAGCTGTAACCCAACTATTTTGCAAACCGAACGCGTTGTTTTCATGAATGGTGGAATGATATCACAGAACTATTTAAGAATAAAGATTGATCATAGCTCTTTTTCTGTCATGTTTTATTTTGCATTGAGTTTGCCAGTGTAGGATGTCAAGCCATGGCTTAAGGAGTTTGTGAAGCTTAAACACTGATCGTTGTTTACCAGTGCAAATCCTTTTCTTGATGTTCTCTTGAGAGATGAGGCTGTAATCTTAAAAAATTGTACCTAAACAGGGGACAAAGAAGCTCCCAGTGTCCGATGTGTTGGCAGTCCTTAAGACTGAAAGATCCAACTAGGGTAGTTTTACTTTATTTCTTGTTTTACTTTTAATTCTTCTATATTCAGCCACTCAGAAATTTCGAGTATGAATTTATCAAATTTTGATTTAATCGAGTTGATTTTATAATGCAGTCAGGAACTGTTTGAAGCAATTGAACAGGAGAGGGACATTCGGATGGCTCCTCCCAGAAATGCAATGATACATCGACACCCAACATTTGGTGACTTTGAATTACAACATGTCAGCCATCTGACTATGCTCATTAGAGTGCAATTGCTTTGACTGTTTTGACTTGATATTCATACAAAGCTGCCTGTTTACTGGTTTATAGTGCCTGCGGGGGCAAATATTCACGATCTTGAAGAGCGCATAATCCAGCACTTGAGTCTTGACTGATGCTGCAGCAATGGGAAGGGCTCGCCACATGGCTAGAAGAGAAGGTCATAGAAGTCGATCTCATGGACGTCCTCAGTTTATGGCAGAATCCCCTCATACTGATGCCAACCATCTTGCTCAATGGGAGGAAGAAGCCGAAACAGCTGCATACAATGTGGGAAGTCCCTATAGATCGCTTACTTCTACTGCTGAAGAATCTCCTACCATGACTTTCAACACTCTTCTGTTCAAGGTGAACAATTATCCAGCTCAACTCCACACCCCAGGAGTTCTCATATCACCACAAATTATAGGTAAGTGTTGTTTGATTTTAATGTTGTTTTTCCTCCGTTCATGCGACAAAAAGAAGATTTATTATAGTGTTTGTTTCTTGATTGTTGCTGGAGTAGTCCATACTCCCCATCCCATGATGATTCAGCAGGACCGTCAGATCTACATTCATTTCCGAGTCTCTGAAGTTTCGATTCAGTGCGATTTCATTGAGGTATTATTATAAAAACTAGCTACTTTTTGTTCCTCCAAAATCAAAACTATGCATATAGAAATTTCCAATCTTATTTCTTTCTGATAATACTAGGTATAAAGAATCCATTTCGAAAAATGCAAAGGCTGGAAGGAAAGACTCTTCGCCGCAATTCCCAGACTTCAGAAAATGGCTCTGAAGTTAGAAGAGACGTGAATGCTGGAATGGCTTCTATTTCAGGCATGATGGATCGTCTTGAAGCAACGGGAAGTGTACATCATCCCCTGATCATGATGAACTTAATACTTCAGGACTAAACCTGAATAACACCCTCCCTCCAACAACGACTCTCTGCCAGCTTCAAGTTCAGTTTCACATTAAGCAAACAAAGTTTTTCCACATCTTGACAAATTTCAATTGAGCAGCAGCAGCAGCAGAAGATATTTTAAGTTTCAACTGAAAGAGGCTTTGGAAAAACTCTTCTTACAAATGTCAACTTTGAATTCTGCTTTGTTGCTCTAAGTTCTAAATTCACACACGTAAAAAACAAACAGAAATATCTCAGATGCAAAGGCATTATGCTGTACAGAGACAAAGTCAACCCTCTGCTACATGTTCTTCTTTGCACTGAAGTTGCTGCAGGCTGTTTACAGATTCAGATTAAATTAAAACACATGTTAAATGAATGTAAAGCAGTACACAAACATGTACTGCATCATAAACATTTATTGACATTGATGATTGACAGACTACCAAACTAAGTAGAGGTTGATTTATGCTTCTTTAAAAATAAAATAATCAAAGTGCTTTCAATGTGGTTGATTGCAAATTAAAGTTATAAATAAAACCTTGACTCTAAAGTTTGAACCTTTATTTAAATCAATAATTAATGAACCTAAAGAAAATTAATACTTAAATTAATGCCTAATGTCATCTCTCTTGGATCAACTATCCAGCTGGTAAAACGTCGTCGCTTCAACTGTCGGGCGTCACACTTTCCTTTGTCTTTATCGCTGTTTGCTTTTTTAGCGTATAATCTGATTAGCCTATTTTTTAAGTATTAAAAAAACCGCTCACCGACAGTTTCTCTTCCAAGTTTTAATTTTTATTTATTTGTTTAATTATTGCACCTAACACCAAACCTTTTCTATTGTCTCATTCAATGTTAAATGCTACTGTATTTACTTCACATTTGTATTACTCCTTGAAGGCTCCAATATCTTGAGAAATAGGGCAAATAATTTCTTCAATTTGTACATTTCTGTTTATTTGAATGTTATATTTTGCTTCAATTTGTACATTTCTGGTTATTTGAATGTTGTATTTTGCGGACTTGTCCGATTATAGGTGAAGATATTTGTTGTGACAGAGCTTTAAATTATTAGAATTATATAAATTGTAGCTCAATAAAATGTATATAATAATATAAAGTGCAATTTCCGATTTAGAGAAAATACACAAAATGATGGAAAAAGGCAACCAGAAAAGGCCAAGGGCAGAGCAGCAGACAGCAGCTTGTTTCTCGTCAGCATCACACCGTGTGGTCCCCACCCATCACAGCCTGTCCAATTTAACACTCCAAACCCTCTCTCTCCTTCCTCCTCTTCTTCATCTCCCTCCACCAGAAATCATCTATTCAGTTTCAATCTCCGAAACTCAACCACATCATCACAAACCCTCAAAGCTCCGATCTTTTTACTCTTCCGACTCTTACAAATTTCAAAGTTCCAATCTTTATCATGCCGCCGCCACCGACTCAGCACCTCCTACTCATCCTTTTCCTCCTCCCATGCCTCGCCACCGCCGCCCCCACCAGCACAATCAACTCCAACTCCGTCCTCGTCGCACTACTCGACTCACATTACACCGAGCTCGCCGAACTCCTCGAAAAAGCCCTCCTTTTACAAACCCTAGAACGCTCTGTCGGCGCCAACAACCTCACAATCTTCGCTCCAAGAAACGAAGCCCTAGAGCGCGACCTTGACCCTGAATTCAAGCGCTTCTTACTTCAACCAATGAATCTCAAATCGTTGCAAAAGCTTGTTCTTTTCCACATCGTACCAAATCGAATCCATTCCAGAAACTGGCCAGGATCGCACGTGACGCTTGCTGATGATCACGTGAGTCTCTCCCGGAGCTCCGATGGAGGGAATGCTGTTGATGGTTCAAGGGTTTTGAACGTTGATGATGTGGTTAGACCAGATGGAGTGATTCATGGAATTGAGAGGGTTTTAATCCCCAAATCAGTCATTGAGGATTTTAACAAAAGGAGAAGTCTTAGCGACATTTCGGCTGTTATACCGGAAGGTGCGCCGGAGGTTGACCCTCGAACGCATAGGCTGAAGAAAGTGCAGGGAATTCCTCTACCAGCAGGTGCTCCACCAGTTTTGCCTATTTACGATGCATTGGCTCCGGGACCAGCTATTACACCTGCCCCAGCGCCTGGACCTGGCGGTCCAGGTCATCATTTTGATGGCGAGAGTCAAGTGAAGGACTTTATTCAGACGCTAATTCTTTACGGAGGGTATAATGAAATGGCGGATATTTTGGTGAATTTGACTTCATTGGCTACTGAAATGGGGAAGTTGATATCTGAAGGGTATGTGTTGACTGTATTGGCACCAAATGACGAGGCAATGGCGAAGTTAACTACTGATCAATTGAGTGAGCCTGGTGCGCCGGAGCAGATAATGTATTATCATATTATACCGGAGTATCAAACTGAGGAGAGTATGTATAATGCTGTGAGGAGATTTGGGAAGGTTAAGTATGATACATTGAGGCTACCACATAGAGTTGTGGCTGAGGAGGCTGATGGGTCGGTGAAATTCGGTGAGAGTGAGGGTTCGGCTTATTTAGTTGATCCTGATGTGTATGTGGATGGGAGAATTTCGGTGCAGGGGATTGATGGGGTTTTGTTTCCAGTCGAGGAGTTGAAGGCTAAATCTAAAAGCGAAACAAATTCGAATGCTAAGACTAGCAGTGGGTTGAACAAGACAACAACAAAGTCACAAAGACGAGGTACATACTAATTCATTGCTTTGGATTTCATTGACTGCTTGCATTTTAACTTTGTCTCATTTGCGAGTTTGATTTTGACATTCTCTTGGTGAATAATTTTTAGGTCAGTTTGTTTTAACTTTGTGTGAAGTAGCTCAGGCAGTCAGTTTTTAGTGTTTCCGCATATCATAGTCTGAAATGGGTTAGCGTCGAATTGAATCTATAATTGAGTTCTAGATGTATCTAGCAAATAGTAAGGTTTGTTGTACAAGAATAGGATTTGGTGACGAATATAATTTTGGTTGTTGGGTGAAGGTTTAATGTGTGCATCAATTTAAAAGCTTTGGTTGTTCCGTTGTTGACATTTCATTTTTCGGCCGCCAAGGCTGATGTCAGTTTTTCTAAGAGCCATAAACAGCTAACATCTAGCTAATCGTGTTGAGAATACTCCAGTAGTTAAAAGATGGAATGTAGAGCCCTCATAATCACATGGATCACAGCTGTTCGCTTAAGATGGTCAATGTCCTCTCTCGCTTGATTGGCATATAGACACGCCCCAGTAGGACTCACCACTTCAATTGCAAAACAGCCTGTCCATTACCCTCATACGTATTTTTTGCATCTTATAATAGTATTTTTAGATGACTTTACTTTTGCTTTGCCCGTCTCATTCCTCACAATCTCTTGCCTTGTTAAGATAAGTAGATACTGTCAATGTTATTCATTTAGAATGATTAGCGTTTGATTTTGGTACTGGTTGGTACATCTCTTTCATGAATTAAATAGCTCGCATGTG